>VMKM01001759.1:0-114086 GCA_008360985.2 Macquaria ambigua | reverse complement strand
AGAGGGAGAAGCCATCGCTAACTTAGCTAAAGTAGCAAGCAACTAATTAGCGTGTAAACAACTGTGGAATTAGCGAAAAGCTGCTAACAGGAGAGAGATATGAGTTCTTAAACAGAACTAATGTATCCTTAAATGTATAGCGGGTAATAGCCGCTATAGTAAAGAAAAGATCAAAATTAGCTGGGTTTAGCTGGAGCAGCGAAATTTGCAACCACTAACACAGAAACACCGGCAACCGGAAATGAGACAATACGTTCACCTGAGCACGTCAGCACGTCTGTCATAACAGCCCTTTTCATATCAGGAGAAAGCTATTTCAGGAGAATTTTAACCTTAATGCAATGCATGCTGGGAAATATATGCAAATACACTAACAATGTTTCAAAACTTAATTTGATGAGAAAGTAAATGATCCATTTCCATGGTTGATATTTAGTAAAGTTAACTCAATTATAGGTTCTGAAATTGATAATTAAACAATTTAAACTGGAAACTGACACTTATATAATTACACTGAGTTAATCAAATTTTATGCAATATACCACAAGTTATGAAGTTAACCATGTATCTGTGAGACGGAAGGATGTCCATCACTACGGTCTAAATAGAATGATAGCCTCCCTTCCACCTATTCTTGAGACCATATGTAAACAGTCATGCCCACGACCCCCAGAGGTGGAACTTTCTGCACTTTAAAAGCAGGGTCAGCTTCCAGTCCAGCTTCCGGTCTCAGACCTTACGTTCCATTTCAACCTCACTCTGACAGTCACTACAGTCTAAATGGGACGACTCATGGGCTCACTGTAGGACCCCTGACAGGGGTCCTGCTCACTGCAGGATAGATGGTATCAACCAACCAGTGTGACAGACGCTGCTCAGAAAGAGGCAACCCCAGCTTGGCCTGTCCACAGCAGATAAAAAGCTAAGAATGGCCGGCCCTTAGCACTTCAGTGTGAGCCACATAAACACGTAATGCCCTGGTGAAACACACGGTGAACACTTCTCCCACTCTGCCTGTGAGGGAGAAGTGGGGTGGAATTGTTCCACCTCCAGTACCTGGTTCATTGATTGAGGATTAAGCAATTTCTGTAAGAATGTAGGTTTAGGCCAAAGAGACACCCCTGTGCCATCTGCCCTCCACAGTAAATATTTACCACTAACAGAGAGCACACAGAAATTCGTTAAGCAGACCAGAGAGCCAGACAAAAGCTGTCTGAAGAGACAGCTTTCAAGTCTGCATGAGCAATAGGATTTAACTTTAACACAAGGGGCAAATCCCAGTTTGGCACCTGCAAGGTGCAGCTGAGACACCAATGAATGCCAACCCAATGGAAGGCCATCAACACCTCCATGAAATGCTGTAATGGCAGAGGTGTAGATCTTGTACTAGCTGCCTTGCCCCAACTGTGACTGCAGGAAGCAAACAAGTGGCATAGGACAGGCTACTGGGTCAACATTCATGTCCAAATATCCATCTGAAAGAAATCTCCAACGTAAGGAGTAGCTAGTTCAAGTAGACAGTCTTATCTAATTGTTGGGAGATGGACTCAGCAGAGGCCAGAACCACGGACAGAGGATAGTTGGGTTAGACAGACAGATCTGCCCAGATGACAATGCCACAGGTGATCTTGCACTAGCTGCATCAAGTCCAGAAACCATGGCCTTTCTGGCCAACGTTGAGATAGCTAGCAGAACTGTATGACAACCCTCCATGACCCTGCAGAGGACTTGAGGAATCAGAGGGAGCATATAACAAGCCTGGCCATTCTTGTGACAGAGCATCCAAGCCCAAACTGCCCCCCTGACCCATGAGGGAAAACCATTTCAGGCAATGGATTGTTTCGGCAGAGACAAACAGATTGACCTGGGCTTCCCCGTATCGAGCCCAGATTTGAGTTACTACATCCAGGCATAAGCGCCACTCCCCTGGGAGAGGCCCTGTCCTGGCCAGCCCTGTTTGCTGCTCTTGAGATGTGAATTTCTTGAATTGGTTGCTAGAGAGGCCAGCCGTAGCCATGCCCATGTCAGCAAATCCTTTGTCACCTGGAATTTGCGCAATTTCAATGTAGAATCCAAAATGGAGAAAGTGGAGAAAATCATATCAGGTGTGCAGCACCATCCAGTTTTATATAAACATGCTGATGAATGAGAAGCAACATCCCAGATAATTTTCTCTTTAAATCAGTTTCATATGTTTGTTTCAAATCTCCCAATACTAGCTTCTATTTTGTGTGGATGCATACCTTAATTTCTATTAGCCACTCTGATATTTAGTCTGCTTTCTGGCATTTTTAACTAAACTGCATTTTTCACTTTTTCAGTGTGAATGTAATACATACTCAAAACAGTTAGAATGACTATACAGTATGTGTTTGGAAGACAGCGTACTGTGTATCCTGATGAGTGAATCTATGTCATGTGTAATGGTTTGTCAATATTATGTAGAGATTTTGTGTATTTCTATTGTTCTAATATTCTTTTGAGTGAAAAAGCGTGTTCACTTCCTCAGCCTGTATGAGGCATCACATTAGCAATGTACTGAACCCAGCACATTTAAGAGGGTACTAGCCAAAATGATTGTGTTGTTTTTATCTGTTTTTGCATTGAAAATGATTTTCCACAAAAAGATAGTGTCACAAACCAGCTCAACGCATGTGACAAAGAGGCAAGTCAGATCAGAGTGCCAATTAATGATTTTATTATAAATAAACAAACAACTATTTATAAGGAAGGCATGAGGTGTGGAAAGTAAGAGCATCAGTAGTGAGTGGAATGTATGGGTGAGTGAAGAATGTGTGTTTGTGCAAGTGTTGTGAGCAGCAAAATGGAAAACCAAACCAAAACCTGGACAGTGTGGATGCTAGGAGAGAGCGAGAGACAACGACACCAGGCAGGTAATATAGCCTTGGTGAAGACCCACACAGGTGCCACGTCATCACCCCAATGACCCTCTGACTGCAAGCTCCTGCAGGAAGAGAGCAATCAGCTGCAGGCAGAAAGGGGAGGGGTCGTAACCAGTAACCTTTGCAGCCAGGAACATTTGCACAGTCCAGTAAAATAATGCCCCTGGTACTTGTTTTCTGTTCATCGATCCAGCTGAGCATCAATACTCAGTAACCTCCACAGAGAAGTTTCAATGACGTGAGAAAATGAGCAATCACTTTAATACATTAGTTATGGCAAATTAACTATGTCAGACTTGAACCTGGGGCTGCTTTTTAATTGATGGACACCATTACATCCATGAGGATTTTTATGATGGCCAATGTTTTTATACCTGCATGTATTACAGATGGTAATGGCATGTTCTCAGAGGTATACTTGATCAGGAACTCCATCAACTGGTCATGTTTATTAGCAACCATTACCACCTGCATGACTCGCCATGTGTAGTGGTTCATTTTCCCCAAATGATAAGCACAGGCATCCTCAACATATCAGTTTGTCCACATGTTGCTGGCTGAAAGTGGTGTTTTCTCAGAGGCCCAGGACAAGAACAGCCTCAAACTTGGTCCAAACAAAGTGGAGGTCCTTCCTGATTTGGTTGCCTCATCAAAATGATAATTTAAATACCAATACTACTTTAAACCATACAGCAGTACATCATTGCTTATGTTTATATCTAACAAATGCACAGACAAGTTAGCTGAGTTTTGTTCAGCGTTACAACAGCGTGAAAACCTGGCAATACCATGGACATGTCACAATGAGCCATTTTGGCAGCAGGGAGAGGACCCAATTGCAGACAGGCGAGGAGGCTGAATCAGTCCAAAGGTTTATTTAAACAACAAAAACCTACAAAGCTCTGGCAGGGAAACACCAGGAACAAGACACGAGGAGATCACCAGCAACATCCAACACAAGGAATCACAATGACGCAACAGAGAACAAAAGGAGAGGCCCGGTATATATAGAGGAGGCGACAACGAGGGAAGCAGACACAGGTGGGTAACGAGACACAGGTGAAAAAAATCAAAACAGGCGGGAAAAGAACAAAGACAGGAAGCAAGAAGCACACAAAGAAACAAGAACAGTAATTTCAAAATAAAACAGGAAACAAGATAAAACACTAGGGATCACGACAGGACAGGACCTTTGAGATGCATTCACTTTGCATATTTGTTGATCATGGAATATGTCTAATGCTAACTACTTTTAAATCCACAATGTCTTATCTCCTGTTTCTATTTATGATATAAAAACATAAAGCATATAACTCAGACAGCTTAAGAGTTGTTGGAAGTCATATATTTTCCACAAACCATCAGTCTTTTGGCCTTTCTCTGTGCTGGTTATATTTATCAAAAGGTTGACGTGTTTTTTTAAAGCACCAATCTACTATAACTGTTAAATAGAGTCAGATTTGGCAGCTAATTTTAGATTCAGTCTTTAGAATTTAGTTGTGCGCCTCCTCAAAAATGTAACTACACCTTGGGGGCTGCGGAGATACCATGTGGAGATACATCTGTCTAGTGTTGTAGTGGTCCTATCAACAGGTAAAATCTGATACTGAATTATAAATCAAAAAAAGTAAGAACCATGCTCAAATACACTCAGGTATTTGGCAAAATATGTTTTATTTCTTCATGTAATTCAAATTCTCTTCATGCTCTCATGCTGCTGTAATGCTTATAGTGTGTGTTATCAACACCACAAATCCCATTTAAGTATCCTCCAGTGTATCAAAGTTGTGTGACTTTGTATGACTGGGGAGCTACGCAAAGCCATTATAACTGTTTTTCTGCTTCATGACGCTCCCTCCTGAAAGGCTTGCAGATGCAGGATTGATATTTCTTTTTAAATTAAATTTTAAAATTGTTGAACATCTTGTGTCTGCTAAGGCTTTATATTATTCTAAAAGGTAAGTGGGGGACTAACAACTTCCTCTCTTTCTCCTACACCTCTTGACAGCGCTACCCAGCCATAATCATCATCACCATCTTCATCATCATTTCCTCTTCATTCTTGACTCAATTATGCCAGCAACACTTTTATGAATCTGTCAGCTGAAATATGCCACATTTCAGCATGATTGTGTTTTATTGTGCTGCTTGAATTGAATTTGCTGTTCCCAGGCATGTGCATTTTAAATAAAAAAGAGGCAGCAGAAAAGGTAAAATGAAGTGGAAGTGGTATCACTTTTAACAGACCAACCTGCTATTTTTCAGTATTGTTCTCAGCAGAGAAAGGCAGCCAGGGTAATTTGCATTTATAAAGGCCTTCCTTACACACCCTGGGTTTGGTTAAACCATTCTTTCTCCCCTCCCTATAATAGAAGAACAAATTGAGGGCTGTGGGTATGGAGGGATGATGGGAAATATATTAATTTGCCTCTTGTCATTCGCTGGGGATAATTTGAATGTTGTCATGGTAATTTGGTGCTCGGAGGTTGCAGGTCACTTTCAGACTGAGACCCGGCATGAGTTCGGCCCAATCCTTGTGAAGCACTGATAAGAGCCGCCGGTGTGTGTGGGTGTCTGTACATGTGTGTACCCTTCACTTCAATGATGAATTGCCTGCTTATCTGGCTCAGTCCAGAGAGAGGAGCACATGACGGCATGGGACTGTCAGGGAGAGAAAGAGGAGGTGAGATAGGCTGCTGAAGAAAGAGATGAAATTATGTTGGGGGGGGGCGTCACAGAGGTGGAATGGCTAGATGGGGCAATGGAGGAGAGATATGGATGCTACCAATGGGTGGTGAAAGCTAAAGCCAGTACACTGACAGCACATACAGGATGCTGGTTTGGAAAAAGATACTCTTGCAGCTGACATGGAGACTGAAATGAGTTGAAGGGATAACCAACAATCCTCCCACCTTTTCAGAGTTCCCATATACAGCATACAGTATTTTTGACTATGAACAACAAGCTAGTGTGAAAACTACTAGTCCACTTCAAATCTATGGTGGCATCAACAAATAGAGCCTGGAGCTGCTTCACTGACAAACCAAACATTGACTTTTTCACGGTTGTTGGTGCTTTTACTCTCAAACGTGTTTCTTATCCAGAGGTCAACCTGAGCATATATATAGCCTGTGAAAAGCTCTGGAGGAGCTTTGTCAAGCATGAGAAAATAAACCTGATGATGTCAATAAAAAGATGACCACATAGGATTTACACTTTTGTATAATGTTAAAACTAAACTGGTTATTAGATAATAATTCTATTGGCTATTTTCATAGAAACTGTAACAACTTGATGTATATTATAATACTTAAGGAAATCAGATGCTGGACTGAATTTTAGGTGTTTCATGGATATATTTTTTCTAAGCAGTTCACATTTGTATGCTATGGCAAGGACACACATGGGTTCATTCATACACCTAAAACTGTGGTGCAGAATTGTTATGTAGTCCTAAAACTTAATTTGACTATAACATAAAAACGGTGACCCCATAAAACAGCCAAGACAACAATGGTGGCTTCCTTTGAGAATCTGGTCCTGAAGATATTCTGAATGTTTGCTGAAGCCACAGTCTGAGTCTACTCTAATGTGGCATTTTACACCAGTGTTAGCTAACAAGTTAGCTATATAATGCTAATATACAACTTATAATGCTAATTAGCATTATATAGGTAACTAGTTAGCTAACACTAGTGTTAAATGCCACATCACTAACTTAGCAAGCATTCATACCTCAAACATATTTAATCACGCACGAGAGTTATCACTTACCTGTAGAGAGCAGCTAACACGCCATGTTGAGGTCAGCGTCCCGACAGCTGTTTGATGTCCATCCTCCTGTTCATAATTGCAGACTGCGCAGATGTAACGTTATGTGATCACATTAAATCATACCCTTGAATCTACCTTATGTGATTGGCTAAAATGGAAGGAGACATTTGACAGGCTACAGATAATTCCTTTTGAAAAAAATGCATTTGTGAATTGAGCCATGGCAGGGAAGTCTCAAAAAAACCCACACACAAATGCAGTGAAGTTCACACATGACAAGCAGTTTGTAAATGCAGGTTCAACATCCAAATATGTTTTTGATGAAAACTGGAAAAATACTTTTAAATTTGTATATTTGTGGATTTCTACTATTTTAAAACAAAAACAAAAAATATTTGTGTGTGCACCAGAAATACATTTGTTAACATTCTTTTTTATATATACTGTATGTCAATTATTTTTACATTTATTTACAAACATAAATATTTTTTGTGTACATTGAAACATTTTTTTGTGGAGTAATTTTATATAAATCATGAAATACATTTGTGAATCCCTCTGTGCCCATTTTTTAATATCGAGACCCATCTGATTCCATAGTAATGTCACACTGTACAAACCCTCTGACTTTGACACAGGAGACCAGTATTTGCATCCCGCCTCGAAACAATCCTAATGTCCGAAATCACATTTAGTCATCCCTTTTTGTAGTCAGAAACAATGTAAACTTGTTTTTTAAAATGTATTATTTATAGTTTTTTATTATTAAAAGGAAGAAAAAAAGAGAAATATCAGAAATGCATCTTTTCATCTCAGTCAGCTAGAGGGGTGTGTCGGTGTCTGTAATTGATTGACAGCAGCTGGCAGCCTGCAAGAGTGCCGGCGTTACACCATACAGAACGAGAGACAAAGTAAACAAACTTGGGCTGTAGCTTACATGTCATGGGCAGATGGTGTTTTGTTAGTGGCAGAAGAGTAAGGACCACACCGCCATCACCCGGAACAAAGTGACATTTGCAGGTACGTTTACATGCTGTTTAATGTGCTGCAGCTGAGCAGCTAATTAACTATCTAGTCTGCAAACTGACATTAGTTGCACATTGCACTGTTCCACGGTGAATGTTTGTTTGATTGCTCGTTCAAGCTAAGGTGCAGGACAAGATGTGTGTTCATGTTTTTAAGTTGGATAAGAAGGAGACTTTAGCAGGAAAGCTAATGTGGGTTGTTGTTCAGTCTGTGACTCTTGTATGTTGTGTAGCAGGTTCCTGTCTGGCTCAGTGTGACCGTCTGCTCCAATAAAACACTGACGTTACTGCTTTATGCAAGGTTTTATTTGTTGTATCAAAATAAGGTTTCCGTCTATGTAGACAGATAATGGAATGGTATTCTGTTGAATTAAAACAAAGATCAAATATAAAATATGAATTTCTCCCTTTTGGTTTCAGATTTTTTCTCAAAGGAGAACACAGGACAAAAAAAACAACTTACTCTATTGTTCTTGTTTTTGACAACATCGATCTTCATCAGCAGATTGCTCAGTTGTCATGGATGTTGAGACTCTATTATTCTAAGCACTTTCAGGAATGTCAAGCCTAATTTTTAAGCCAACATGGACCTATAGTCCTGCAAGAACTCAGAACAATGGAAAGTTTTAACATCTACATTTACATCTGCTCATGAAGTCGATACAATCAAAAACTTCAGAACAAGTATATATATATAAAAATCCCCACTCGCCTCTGCGGGTGGTCTATTCCTCCTTCAAGCTCGGGTCCTCTACCAGGAGCCTGGGAGCTTGAGGGTCCTGCGCAGCATCTTAGCTGTTCCTAGTACTGCACTCTTCTGGATAGAGATCTCGGATGTTGTTCCTGGAATCTGCTGAAGCCACTCTCCCAGTTTGGGGGTCACAGCCCAGAGTGTTCCGACTACCACGGGGACCACTGTTGCCTTCACTTTCCACATCTTTTCTAGCTCCTCTTTCAGCCCTTGGTATTTCTCGAGCTTCTCGTGTTCCTTCTTCCAGATGTTGTTTGATTGCTACATCTATTACTACTGCCTTCTTCTGCTGTTTGTCCACCACTACTATGTCTGGTTGGTTTGCCATCACTAGTTTGTCAGTCTGTATCTGGAAGTCCCACAGGATCTTAGCTTGGGCATTCTCAACCACCTTCGGAGGTGTGTCCCATTTTGACCTTGGGACTTCCAGCCCATACTCGGCACAGATGTTCCTGTACACTATGCCAGCCACTAGGTTATGGCGTTCCATGTATGCCCTGCCTCGCTGTTATGTGCTGGATTGTCTCAGGGGCATCTTTGCACCTGGAGTCCTGCCTGGTGTGGTAGACCCCAGCCTCTATCGATCTTGTGCTCAGAGCCTGTTCCTGTGCTGCCATGATTAGTGCCTCTGTGCTGTCTTTCAGTCCAGCCTTTTCCAGCCACTGGTAGGATTTCTCGATATCAGACACTTCTTCTATCTGCCGGTGGTACATACCATGCAGGGGTGTTTCCTCCCATGATGATTCCACCTGCTCTTCTTCCTCATTGGGCTTCTGCTGCCTGAGGTACCCTACCCTACCCCTAACCCTAACCCTATCTCTCAGATTTCCTTCCTGCGGGTATTTGGAAGACCTGTAGTTGGTTGAAACGTCACATATGCAGTTGAAATTTCATTATTTTCTCCTCAGTCAACTACAAGAGATAACGGCATGCTTTTACTTTAGAGCAATGATGAAGTTCACACCCACATTGTGGCTTAAAGCAGGCTGGTATTGGTTAATCTTCGCTGCCATGTCTGTAATGGCTTTTAACACTAGTTAAATTCTCCCATGGGGGGGGGGCTTTGTAAGTGTGAGGAAGGCTCTGTGGCCCAAACCTCATCTAATACATAGAAGTGTAATATTCATCCCATTAGTGTGTGACACTTTGTGTGATGAGCATCTCACTACAGTGTATGTGTGAAAACATTTGGTCTCAATCAAATATTATAGATTTTAGGGAGTGTGTGAAATTGTGGTTTGAAAACCAATACCTGAGGTGTTGGATGGCCTCTGAAAAGCTTGGGACTGTTTTTCTTCAGTAGGTGATACCCAGGACCTTTCTGAAAGAGAGCTCCTATCACCATAGACCATCTAGGTTGAAATAAAGGTGACATTTAAAAAAAGTTTTTGTGCAGCTCTTCAGAGGATGATTGGGATAAAGCAGTAAGCAGAGGCATGGAAGTTTTAGATAGGCTGTTTCTCAAAGGCTAAGTCAGTTTCTTCTTATCTGCTGCGCTCTTATCTCTTCATTTCATATTTACAGATATTGGCTAATAAGACCTGCTAGTGGCAGCTGACACAAGGTTACCCAGGAAATGCAGCTGCTTTTCAGGAAGGGGAAACCATGTAATACATTCACAGTCACTCTCTGCCTCCATCGCTTTGTTCATTTTTCATTTTTTTAAATCTTCCCAGAGATTTGCAACATGATGAGTGCAAAAATACTTGACGAGCTGACATCGCTGCCTCTTCCTCTTGAGACAGGCCACCCATAAAATTTGAGCCTTTTGATTATCAAGTGTGATAAAACATCTTTCAAATAACAGCAACAAAAAGAGGCAGACAGAGAGAGGGAGACATGCAGTCAATATGATGCATCTCTCTCCTGTCAACAAGTCATCCCTCACCCTCTGTCTGAGAGTTGGAACAGCACATCCTCTGTAGACTCACATCTCTCTCATCACACGTCTACCTTTGGAATTCACGCTCCAAGTAGCTCTTTTGTTCTGCCTTTGTGCACACAGAGAAAGATTTAGCATCAGTCACTGGGAATATGAGCTGTTGCTCAACAAACATTTCCCAGGCCACAACCAGCACAGCACAGTGCTGTCATGCTAACCTGAGCCTTCAGATCCACAATACATATGTGTGTCACTGCCCTCCACATTCTGTCTATCACAAACTCAAAGAATGACAGTTTTTTAACATTATATCAGAGGTGGCAAAATAGGCAGCTTTTGTTTTCTGTACCACAGACTTGCACCCACTTCAGTCTGTCATTCATCTGAAAAAAAGGGTCTAATCTGAGTTTTAAAAAAAAGAAAAGAATTTGTAATTCAGTGGAATGGACTGAGTTATTTTCTCCAGTCTATATCACAGATCTGAAACTCCAGCTGTGACTGTATGACAAAGCTGCCAGGTTTGACATTCAGGCTATTTTCCTGGTGTTTTCAGATAGTCATCATATACCGCAATTAATCAAATATTTTCCGTGGCATATTTGGTAGGACTGGGACTGGTGATCTTCAGTTTGGTTTGGTATAACATAAAAAAGACAATAGGGGAACACAGAGGAAGTGAGCCATAGGCTAGTAAAGGATGAGAAACAAATGCAATTGTTTTTGTCATAACATCTCCTGGGACTCAGGTTGGAGTGATCCCACTGAACTACTCTAGTGGTAAGGCATCGATTCCACTGAAAAAAGAAAAGAGCAGATAAGGAATGAGGAAAAGAAACTTTGACCATGGAAGTTCATTCTTGACCCTGGGAACAGTATGTGTGATTCAATAATTTTAATTAAAAGGTCCACTTACCAGCTTTTTCAAAGCTTTAAACTACATCTCACAGTTTTCATCAGTGAGAGGAGCTGGCTGAAGAATCATCATGTGACCTTGTTTTCATGTGTTGAACTCCGGTCATGCAATAACAGGTGTTAATACATGGATGGAGATGGTAACCCCTATCTCAAAGATGGTCTCTGGTGTGAGATGTGAATGTCCTCCTTGAGCTTTCTCCGGCCATCCACTGACTCCTAGTTGATAACCTCTTGCCAGTGGATGCTGTGACTGCTTTTGGTCTGGTGTTCATACACAGCTGATGTCTGTTTCCCAACAAATCCTCCAAATTAAACGACAGTAAACAACGTAATTTGTCATTTAAATGATACTTCCATCTGAAACGGAAGATATTTAGGGCCACTTGTCAGTATTACTATTTAAGGCTGTATGAATTACTTAAGACAGGGAGTGAGGATGACATTAGAGCATGGAAAGTAGATAAGTAGAGAAACCTTGATCGACATGTTGTTGTGCTTCAGGTCAATGCTCTTCTGAATCCCTTCTCTGTATCTTACTACTTTAGTGTGAGGGATGTGTGTGACCATGACAGGTTGAAAGAGCTGTTAATGTTGTCTGTTAATGTGTGTGATTAGGATTGGATTCTCCATAGCCCCATGAATAAAATGGGGATTTTAATGACTTCTGTACTAGCTTGCTCTCCTCCCTCTGGGCCAGATTTACTAAGACAATGGCGTTGCCCAAATGTGCGCTGCAGCTTTCATTGAATTTGCAGCCATAATGTGCATGTATTTAGCACCTGATTTACTAAGACTGCAGCTCATCACGCAGTCAGCTCTTGGACTGCGCCTGGTAACCTCCAGGACAAACACCGTGTATAATATTACTCATTGTTTGCGTTATGTTAATTAGATATTGCTGATTTCAAATAATTAGTTTTTAGCTATATACAAGCCTATATTTCATTCACATTCATTTTCTCAACTACAACCTTACCTGACAGTTGCATAGCGTGACCTCAGTAAATCCAGCAGAATACATAATCATCCTCTGTTAACATGTCTCCTCCTATTATTTGCGCGATCTTCCCTAAAATGTGCGATGAGGAGAGAGGCGGACCCTGCCAACACTTGACATGCACATGACACGCAAACTGTGACTCCAGCCTGCTGTGTCTATTTGACAAATACTGCACGTGTTTGGGGCAGAATGTGTCACATCTGCTCAAAAAACAGACACAAAAGCCACAGTAAATCTGACCCTCTGTCTCTACTTTAACCACAGATTTGATCACTGGAGGCTTTGTCCAATGCAACATCTGTGATGATATGAACAACACTTGTTCGGGTCCAGGTGATTAAAATGGGATTTTTAGCTCTCTCTCTCTCGGGTGTTTTCAGGGTATGTAACTTTACTAGTTATTTGACTTAAAGGTACATAGCAGAGTATTTGACAAAGACAAAGAGGAGGAAGCATGGAGGATTTGCATTTCTATCATATATTTAACAGCTACAGCTGGTACCATCACAGAGGCCCACTGGAGAATCAGCAGTACACAGATACAGAAGTTGCTTAACATCTAATAATTGTCTTTTTTAGTGGGGCTGTAAAGATCAAAATGAATGCATTATAATCATTCCACATATAGCAATCCTGTTGCCTGTCAGCACAGTTAGTGACCTTTTGTTTTTCAAGACAACATAGCAAGGCACTTAAACATTGACAATTACAAGGGCTTGAACTGTATAAGGCATAATGTAGTCAAATCACCCACTGCTCCATGACTAGAACGTAGATACAGTTCACAAGTTTTGAGCTGGGATAATGCTTGAAGTAAAATACCCTTGCTTTTGTTTGCACAAAATATTTAGTCCATTAACACTGCCTATATAGTTTCAAAGGTTTTTGTCTGCTTCCAGTAATACTGGAGATAATCTGCCAAGGTCATTGTACAGTACAGTATAAGTATAATATGTATTCAGGCATCTGGATGTTCACCATGCCTGTGCATGTTCTCAGATGCAGAGTTATGCAATAGCAATAATATAACAATAGCACAATCTTGGGTGCATGGCTTTACAGTTTAAGAAAGTTGTGTTTTTGCACTTTTGACTGCTGTGATAGAAGTAACTATTTAGAGGAACTATTTGTGTCACAGCAGAGCATGTCAGTTTCAGGTTTTATGCAAAGGGACTGCATCAGTGGTGGGAGATGACATGTTTGATGTTTCCTGTTTCCTTGGAGGACTAGAATCACTGTGCCTCTCCACTGGGGAACATGAATGTGCTAAGTAATTTGTTTTGCAATCTGGCCGTTGGATTTTGACAACTCTTATGTACAAGTGGAAATTATAGTGTGATGTGGGACTGGAGGCAAGCTGCAGTGGTCACCAAAACATTCATATTCATCAACTGGAGACCATATTCATGCCAAATGACATGGGAGTCTTCACCGTGGTGGTTGAGATAAAAAGTGCCCTGAGATAACTTTGTTATGATATGGCGCTATATAAATAAATCTGAATTGAATTGAGATGTCTTGCTCTCAACTAAAGCTTTAAAGGTGCTATATATGAGATACTGAACATTAATATAGCACCAAACAACAATTTGCTATGTAAAGATAAAGTGGAGTAATGGCGTCCTGATCAGAGAATGACGTCACACTGTGTGTGTTGTTCTCTGAGCTGCCCTGTTCTTTGTTTTGGAATCCGGGACGCTGCGCGTGCATGCTAGTACATGTTCATGCATGTGAGTCCCTCCGCATTTATAAAGAGACTGAGAGAGTGACGCCCACGCAGCATTGTAAAAGCGAGATGGCAGACTGCAGTTCAAAGCATTCAGCTGAAGGCATTCATTCATTCTGAGCTGACTCACTCACCATCCTAGACTCCGGTTCTTTCTGGTATTTCCCTCAAGTCTCTTCTTTCCCCCTTCTCCTCTCTGTACGTTCATGAAGTAAAGTTCATTTCCCCTCCAGTCAGCAGGCAACATGGACGAAGAGAGAGTATACCCAAGAGAGGTTGGCACCTCCGCGGCTTGCTGCTGCAGACAGGTTGAGAAGAAGTGAAGTGAGTGAAGATAAATCCACTTTTTAATCCCAAAAGTTTAAAAATAAACTCTGAGCTCTCCTCCCGCTAGTAAACGGCTCCGGATCAGAGCAGATTCCGGTGTGACTCTGGGTGTTTATTCTTCCAGGAGCTCTGGTTCTTCCCCCAGCTCTCTCCTCCAGAGCTCCCCAGCACTCAGCAGCTATCTGTCGGCGAGCAGCGACTCTGTCCCTCCGCTCCGCCCGGTCGTCCCCACACAACCCCTGCAAAGCCCCGCAATACGTGCACATTTTTCGCTATAGTTTAATATTTACTATTACTATTTATTTATGGGCAGTTTTGGTGAGTTTTATTTTGTTTCTGTCGAGTATGAATGAAGTATGTTTTACAATGTGCAAGGTAAAATTTGTGATTTTGACAATTGAATTTGTTGGTTTTGAGGAGAGCGATATAACGGCTGTTTCTAGTTAGGGGGAGATGTGGTCAACATGCTGATTTGTTTGGGTCTGAGATACTGGTGCTGGTGCGACATCTAGTGGCAGTGAATATCGTATATAAAACCTTTAAACAGAACAAACAAAAATGACAAGTTTAAGTTGAATTAATTTGGTATAACGCTATAATTTAATGAGGCCTTCTAGATGCCGCATTGGTTGTCTTTCAGTCTGGCACACATACACGGAATAAAACAATTATTGCACAAACACTCATTTCCGTTGTCAGCGCACCACATCATGTACTCAAAACTGGGCATTAGACAATTTTCTCACTTGGACAATCTATGCCAAGGAGCACTGAAGGGGTTCTGGAGGCTCATTGTGGAACAACACTTTACTGAGACTCTTGATGTTGGCTTGTACTTTCATTTGTCACCCATCTGTATTTCTTTCTTGAAGAATTTGGGACAAACTGATGGACACACTAACCAAACACCATTACATCCCTAGACCCCAATGCTAGTGGACCCTAAAATGCAACACACACCATAGCATTGTATCAGCTGACCCATATCATTTGATGCCAGCAGCACAAAGCGGACATTACAGACAGAAAAAAGATCTAGTCAGGTTACAGTAGCCAGGATTTGCCAATCTGGAAGGCGAATGTGATAAAAATTTCTGCTTTTCTGGAGTGTCGATGTGCACCAATGCTGGGACAGTGGTGTATCCTGACATGTCAACATGCATCAATCGGTGATGACAACGGTGTGCAGGCTTGTATAGAAAACAATAGGTGCATGTATTCTGACACACTTCACAAGCTGCCTCTGTGTGCTGCCCTTAAAGATGCAATGTTTCTGTTCAGTACTGTGTGTGCACATGTGCATCATAATTAAAGTCTAACATGTCTTCCTGTCTTCTTTCAGGTAGAGGATGCCATGCTAATGTTTGACAAAACCACCAACCGACATAGAGGTAAGTTTGCATTCAACTGCTACTGTATATTCATTTGTGTGTGTGTATATGTGTGTGTGTTTGTCTGGTTAGACTTGAAATATTCCATACTTCTAGTTCTAGATCAATAGCCATCACCGTTGAGCTAATGCCTGTGTATTATATACAGCATATAAAAACCTGCTTCTCCAGCATTCACGTCCAGTTCAATACACACACATGCGCAAGCACACACATGCACACACACAGTCACAGCAGATATAGCCACAACTACACTGGCAAGTAAATTTCCTCAAAGATTCCTACTTCCCTCAAGGTCAGGTCCATTGTTGTTCATTACAGATAGCTTTCACTCTGCCCAGCAATCCATACTAAATCTGTTCCCTTATCATAGTGATTCTCAACACTGCAGACTGATACACACACACACACACACACACACACACACACACACACACACAGACAAGTGCATACATCAGTGCATGGCAATCGAGCCTGCCAGCTAAACACACCGCACAGACCAACATTTATTTTTCCTATCATTTTAATTAACCTCATTTCCCCTTCGGCCATTTTGCCCCTCCGATAAGTCGATATGGATCTACACTGACATTCTGGTGATTGGATGATGGAAGAGAGACACATAGGGGGCAAGAAAGAATGAGGGGGTCAAATGAGGGAGTGAGAGAAAAGGCAAAAGAGAATAGGCGCCCCACAGTTGAACAGAAGGACAGAGATTGAAGGAGGGAGGCCTGTTTGGTCCGATAAGGGTTCAGATAGCTGATGCTGCAGAGCAACGTAGGCGGCAGGATGGTTATCTCCACCCCCTCCTTATCTGAAGGCCTAATCTGTGGCTTCAGCAGTGCAGCCCTCTGCCCCAAAACAGAGGACTTTACAAAGACACAGCAGCAGTCAGGAGGAGACAGACATTCAATTCTGAGCAGTTTTAAAGAGAGATACAGGAATCAGTGAGCCACTCCAGACCAACACAATGCTTAGGAGTGGTTGGTGGTTATAGAAAGGAAATATAATATATTATGGTATGATAAAGAATAGACATAATAGATTAATATACAAATGCAGTCATCTAAAGGAGCAGTCAGTGAATATAAGTTTTTCTTATTATACATTAGTGGTTATTACAACCTTGGTCTTATATTCATAGTTTTGGCCATCCTTCTTTTTGATAGTAATGAGATTTTACTCACAGAGTGACAGACGAGCAGTCGAACCATCAGACAGGTTGGAAACAAACCCCCAGGTTAGACAATTATCACTGAAGAGAAAACAAAGGTGAACAGTAAAGTTATTACCCAAACTGACAGACCCGCTTCCTCCATGTACAGTACTTACTATAGTTATACGCACTGACTGTTTTCCTGTCCAATGAGGGATTATTCCTGACAGTATTAAATATTATTACCACCAAAGCCTAACCAACCTTACCTTTTTCAAAGACGATCCACTGATTATTCTTGGCTTAGTCACTTGCATTTTTCTATATACACTACAAGTAGCTAGCTTGTCACATTTGTCCCAACGAATATGTATGTATATGTCTTTGGTTGCTTTCATAGGTCATCTGACCCCTGATCACCATAGCTGTTTCTTGAATGTTTCTTGTTTCAACCAGTGATTGATGGATGGTAAGTGGCAGATTGTGGCAGATGTTTATGAAATTCGAAAAATGTATAACTAAACATCAAACCAGCTTTGTCAATGGAATCTGCTGAATGTCTGAACTGTCTGTAGTTCTCATTTCACAAAGCGATGCAGGGAGCAACTAACAAGTTCAGATGTTGTATACATGTTGGCACAACTTTTCACGTGTATCTAAGGCGGAATTCACATAGAATCAGGTGCTGCAGCGAAAACGCAGATTTTCCCATTCATTTGAACTGGGGTACTGCGTTCAGTCTGCGGCGGTGGGGGCCGCAGGGGGTGCTGCAAAAAAATGCAGTGGCCTGCGGCAAAAAAGTTGAAACAGATTCAACTTTTGGAGAAACACAACCCGATGTCATGCTGCGGCAGCCAGTCACGCCAGCGATCAGACTGGTAGACGCCCAGGTGAAGAACTTTGTTTACCTGTAGCATTGTAGCATTAGCTGTTTACCTTAATATTCCGCTGTTTACTGAGCAACTGTGAAGATGGAAGAGAGACTGATTGATCGGCTCTGTGATTACTGTACATCAGCTGTTCAACCCTGCCATGAGGGAGTACAAAGACGTTAATCGCTGTGCAGTGGCTTGGCTTGTATCAGTCTTCAAGCTGGGATTGACACTCCCACACTGCCGCACAACCCTGCAGTGAATTGCCGCAACGCCTGATTCTATGTGAAAACGGCCTAAGTTTGTTTCTGTCAATAACACCGAAAAACTGAAATTACATTTATATGTTACTTAATTGTTTCCCAATTACGCTGTGGTGGCAAACATAATCGCTGCCTGATTATGTTCATAGGCAACATTTATTGGAGTTAATGATATGCTACATTTATGTTCCTCACCGGAGTCACAGGGAGGTGGTTGGGGTGGTTGGTGGGCGTACAAAGTTCAGGTTTAATTTACGACTGTCCACTGTGTTTACCTAAAGTGTATTTACACTGTGTTTACTTAAAGCAAGTGCAAACAACATCAGCTGCTACAAAACAACCTCACACACCTCTACACACATTAGACTGGTCGGTTATAATTCAGGGGCTCATTAATCTTGTGCATCATGGCTCCCTTTCTAACTTTCTTTTATTTAAACAAAAGTGGTGTCTCATGTTTTATTGCATTGCATTACAGTGCAAATGCTGTTGTGTCACATCATATCGTAACTGACCTCACACCATTTACGATGTGAGATGCTGTAGAATTAAATAGCATTGATTGATATGATCATATAAACTGTTTCACCAAACTATTTTGTAGTGAACATTGTATTCACAGCGAACATGGGTTGGAAATATATGAACTATATTTCCAGACACTAAGTCGTTCTTCTAGGAAATAATTAAATCAAGGAAAATACAAAGTAACACTAGGCTTAATGATGAGGGACAGATATCTATGACGGTTTAAGGATGCTACTACCATGCTACTACTACTAAGAGGTGAATTTGATTATTTCTGGTAAGAAGACTTTGGAACGCCCTATGAACATGATATGATGAATAGACAGTACCTCGTGCGATGAAGAATGATGGCAAGACAATAGGCAGGGGTCCATCATGCAGGTCAGCTGAAAGCAGGGAGCTTGGCGGTTCACCAGAGCTCTCAGTAGATCCCAAACAGCAGAATGTTCAGCATTCAGGCAGACAAGGTCTTTGACCAGATATAGCTGGTGGTTGTAGCTTTTGTGTATGGCAAACGCTGCATGTTGTTGAGATAGTGTTGGTGATCCCACATCGGTCAGGTGGTGGTTGTTTGGGTCGGTTGCCTGGACAATCGCAGCACATGAAGGGGTAAGCTGTAACTGTGTCAGACAGGAGAGTAGAGACACTCTGGGTCTATAGATGGTTCAGTGACAGGAGGCCTGGTTCGTTGGGCCAGATGAACTTCTTTGTTGTTTCACTACTCCCATTTCCAATTCAAAATGATAAGGGCAAGAAAAGAAGAGTAGAAAGAGTGGACAAAGGATGTCCAAATCGTCTATAGTTTTGGGTTGAAGGGGCGGCGACCAGGGGATTGTTGGCACAAACCCTAAAGTTACACCTCTATTGACAGATATTCCTATACTCAATTTGGACATATCATTTGTGTCATACCAGATATAAATTTGAGAGTAGCTGTCATTATTTATTCTATTAAATGACATCAAACAAACAGACACAAGAACAGTTAACATCCGTTACATTGTGTCAGGAACAATGTAACGCTATATATATTTTATATTTATAGTTGATGCACACTGTTTTTCTTACATGTACATATCACTGTTAGATATAAACCTAAGCCGCTGTATATACCTTATACCAATATGTATACATGCATATACTGTACATACCCACCTACTTCATTCAGGTATATCAAGGAACCTGTTACACTAATCATTCTATGTTTATTCCAGCATTTGCACTCTGTTCATATATATATACATATATATATATATACATATGTATATACATATGTATATATATATATGTGTATATGTCTGTATGTCTATTTCTGTGTAAGCACACTGAGAGCAACTTAAAACCTGAGTCACATTCATTGTATGTGTACACACACTTGGCCAATACAACTGATTCTGATGTCTAGCGCAGTGGAAATAGAGTTAAACTGACATCAATTATTTGTATAACATCAGAGAGATCATTTAAACACCAAATGTCAGTAAAAATTAGCATGCAAAACATTCCAATACATTAATTTATGCTATCAATATCTGAAATAGGTTTTCTGAGACTTCAGGCAAAGTTTGTGCAAAGCTTGGAGGGACACAGTCGTGGAGTTTCTGTTACTTGGTTTTATGGCAGAGACTTGAAACCAAGAAATGCCGGACTGTGCATGGAAATGGTATCATCCAAAAATAGGTTTACGTGTATTATCTCCACTTGTTGTCCTCCACTTTCACACACACCAACATCATGTGGGTCACTCTCAATGTATGAGTGGCAGAGATGAAAATGTTAGAGATCTGGTTAGGGGGAGCAGGGAGAAGCAGGTGGTATGCACTACAATCTTTTACTATTTATTTATTTGTTATTGTACTTTACTTAAAAACCCCACACCATCTGCCTCTGGCTGCAAAGTTGTGGGGCTGTGTGGTCATGTCACGTTACTCTCAACCATCCACACAACAATATCATTTCCTGGAGAATCCCTCTCTCCTTTTGTTGAGATATTGTTGTCATGGCTTTTTTATAGTTATGAGACCAGTGATGTGATTGGCTAAGAGTGTGTTTATTAATCACCCTCTGATCTACATTCCACTTCACCCAGCCCTTTTGCACTTTTGCTGCTGGACATGAATCAAAATAGCAGACGAGGTTGGAGACGCCCAAACACTCTTTGCACCAAAGACCTACTGCTGTGCACCGTTCGGTGCACTTGTGTGATTAAAATAGGGCCTTTAGATTTAAAAAACAAATTTGGATGCCCTTTCCTCAAAAAAACATATTGAACCATAAAATACAAATACAAATGTGTCTCTATCTTTCTGTGCATTGTTTTGGAAATTCAATATTCATCATCTTTTGAAGATGTGAAAAGCCTCTGCTTTTCGAACAAAACACTCAACTGATTAAAGACAGACAGTGTGTCTTAAGACTCCCTGTGAGTTTTCTTTGCCTTTTAACTTTAACTACACTGTAGGCAGGGCCAGGACACTCAGATACTAAGACAACTATTTAGATGCACATTCCCAAAATTAAGCGATCACAGATTAGTCTGTTCTGCCTGACAAGTTGCACCTCTCAACTTGTCTCAGGAGACGGTCAGCCTTACCAACTGGAAGGAGAACAAATAAGCTGTAAGGGACCGGGCAGTAAGGCACGAGGACGCAGAGGTATTTTCTTCCCAAAAAGGCGGGTTTTTTATTTAACCAAGTCACAAAACATAAATAGTTCTGGGCCCATAAAAGAGGTCAACGAAACAGAACTAGCTGAAATGAATTAACAGAACTTAACAACGTGTCAAACCAAACCAAATCAAACTTCAAACTGACCTACCAAACAAAGAACACTGGGGAACATATATAATGGGTGATCAAACCAGTTTCCACACACGGGGGATTACATAAAACATTTAACATACTAATTAACTGAAAAGAAACCAATAACCTGGCAATCTCTTAACTGAATCAAACATCCTACTAAACAAAGTCAAAGGAATCTTAAGTACTAGACTAAATCAAATTAAATCTACAAACGGCTATTTAAAATAACCCGAATCTCCCCTTCAGGTGGTGGGTACTTGGTACAGTCCTAATTGGCACTTCCTGTATTTAATGCCACTGCTTCCTGGGACCCATCTTTTGTCTAATCCTAGCCAGAGGACTCCAGCAGCAAAAGTATGGACCCCCCCCAGCACCGGTAAAACAGAAAAGAGAATTAAAACAACTCAAAATAACTTAACATTGTTAAACATACAAAAGTTAACTAAATGGGCGCGCTACAAAAGAGACTAATGTAATATTAACAAATGCTAAATAAACCTTGAGTATGTTATATGAACTAAAGAGTTATGTATGGTCATTTGTGTGTTTCTATATGTGTAACATGGTGAACAAAATGTTTCCAACTTAAACTACTATGTGACCGGGCATGGGGTTACTGACTCTTATGTTAATTGTGTGGCTGCAGATGCGGCCATCACACGCCTCCCCCCTTCGAACTCCTCACTAGGGCAGCGAGAAAGGTAGTCAGCAGTGGTATTGTCTTTCCCAGCGATGTGATGGACCTTGAACCGGTATGGCTGCATAGCCATATACCACCGGGTAATCCTCCCGTTGGTATCCTTCATTTTCTCCAGCCATTGTAGTGCCTTGTGGTCCGTCTGCAGGATGAACTCCCTCCCCAGGAGGTAGTACTTGAAGGAGTCGAGGGCCCACTTGATGGCCAAGGCCTCTTTCTCCACTGTTGCATAGCGTACCTCCCTGGGGAACAACTTGCGGCTAATATAGGCCACCGGGTATTGGTCCTCGGGTGGTCCCTGCAGGAGCACAGCCCCAAGACCCCTCTCAGAAGCATCAGTTTGTAAAATAGTCTTTCTCAAAGTCTGGACTCCGTAAAACTGGTCCCTTTCCCAGTGCTCGCTGAATATCTTGGAAAGCTGCCACAGCCTCCGTTGTCCACTGAACCTGGTTGGGACACCGCGAGCCAGTCCTGTCTGTCAGGGTAGCAGCCCTGGCAGAGATGTTTGGTATAAACCAATGGTAGAAGCCAGCCATCCCAAGAAAGGAACGGAGCTGTTTCCTGGTCTGTGGGAGGGGACAGGATTCAATGGCATGAACCTTATGTACTTGTGGTTTTACTACCCCACCTCCAATGGTGAAACCGAGGTACTGTGTTTCCGTCTTGGCCAGGACACACACTTTGTTGGGTTGATGGTGAGACCCGCGGACTGCAAGCGGCCCAGAACCTCCTTCAGGTGTTCCACATGCTCTTCCCAGGTGGCGCTGTAAATGACAATGTCATCCAGGTATGCACAAGCAAAGTCAGAAAGTCCACCAAGTACCTGATCCATCAATCTTTGGAAGGTTGCAGGGGCTCCATGCAGACCAAATGGCAAGACGGTGAACTCGAACAGCCCCCAAGGCGTACGAAAAGCCGTCAGCTCCCGGGACCGCTGCGTGAGAGGCACCTGCCAATAACCCTTACAAAGGTCAATGGTGGTTAGATGTTTTGCCTTCCCCAGGCGCTCAATGAGATCATCAATTCGTGGTGTGGGATATGAGTCAAACTTGGAAACAGAATTCAGGTACCGGAAGTCGATGCAAAATCATATTGTTCCATCCTTCTTAGGGACCAAAACCACTGGGTTACACCACTCACTCTTTGAAGCTTGGATGATTCCCAGAGACAACATAAGGTCCACCTCCTTCTTCAATGCCACCAGGAGGCGCTCCGGGATCCTGTAACTCATACGTCTTATTGTTGCATCAGCTTTTAACCCAATATCATGTTCTACCAGATTTGTGCGGCCTGGGTATCCTTGAAATATGTCTGGATCAATTAAAGGTTTTACCTGAGACTGCTGTTCTTCAGTGAGATGGCTCATATCCAGGTCAGGGTGTGCTGGTGCAGGCATGTACTGGTCATCCACTTCCTCATCCTCTTCCACACTCCGGATAAGCAACACCTCTGCTTTCTCAGCTCATGGGACCCACTCCTTGAGGAGGTTAACATGCAACACCCGGCTGGATCGCCAGAGCCCCGGAGCAGCAACCTGATAGGTGGTAGGTCCCAACTTCTTCTGCACCTCAAATGGTCCTTGCCACCTTGCCAGAAGTTTGCTGTCACTGGTTGGTAACATCACCAACACTTTTTGACCAGGGCCAAAACTCCTCATCCGGGCTGACCGGTCATACCAGGTCTTCTGGAGTCGTTGGGCCTCCGCCATATGTGTTTGAGCCAGGTCGCTCATCTTCTGCAGCTTCTCTCTCTCATCTGCACAACATAGGATATGACGTCAACAGGTTCCCCTCTCACCTGATCCCCCTCCCAAGCTTCTCTTAATAAGGTCAGAGGACCCCTCACCTCATGGCCATAAAGAAGCTCAAAGGGAGAAAAACCAGTGGAGGCCTGAGGTACCTCCCGGTAGGCAAAAAGAAGATAGGGGAGCCACTGATCCCAGTCAGACCCAGTGTCACTGACAAACTTACGGAGCATCTGTTTGAGAGTCTGGTTGAACCACTCCGTCAGTCCATCTGTCTGAGGGTGGTATGGGGTGGTTCATACACTCCTGATGCCCAGCAACTTGTACACCTGTTTCAACAGTGTAGACATGAAGTTAGTACCTTGATCAGTTAGAATCTCCCGGGGGAAACCAACCCTTGAAAAGAACTGGATCAAGGCAAAGGCCACTATGTTTGCTTTTACAGTCTTTACTGGAAAAACTTCCGGATATCTAGTAGCATAGTCGGTAATGACCAACATATAGCGATTTCCTGCTTTGCTTCTTTCCACAGGACCAACAATGTCCATTCCCAAACGTTCAAAGGGGGTGCCAATGATTGGAAGAGGCTGGAGTGGAGCTCTAGCGGGGCCTTTAATGGATGCCTTTTGACACTGAGGGCAACTCCTACAAAACTGTGCTACATCTGAACGCAAGCCAGGCCAATGAAAATGACGCTTAATGCAGGCAGTGGTCTTGTGTTTCCCTAGGTGGCCAGCCCAGGGGATAGAGTGGCCCAAGGAGTGTATTATATCTCGGGCTGCTTGAGGGACCACTAACTGCTTAACCTGCTCCTGCTGACGATAAAGAATGCCACTCTGTAGGAAATACCCCTCTAGCCTATTGTCAGGCTCATCCTCAGGCTCCTTCTCCCTAGCTCTCAACAAAAGGGCAGACAAGGTTGGATCGTTCTGTTGCATTTGAATTATGTTGGTGGGGATCTGAAAATCTAAGGGCACATCCGGAGCAGCCTCAACAGGTGGTTTTACCACAGTGTGTTTAAATTTCTCCTGCTTTCTCTGACTACGGGGCTTTCGGCTCTTTCCAGGTTGTGTTTCTAGTTCCGCATCATAGAACGGCAAGGCACTGAGAGGTGAGGGATACTCCTCTGCACATTTAGCTTGGGCCCTTGTCACAACATTACATGTTTTAGATGGTTTTAACAAATCATATAAGACAGGCAAATCCTCACCCAAAACTACTGCAAATGGCAACCTATCAGCAACCCCAACATTTAGCAGATAGGGCTGCCCTTGCACTTCAATGTAAAGATCAGCAGTGGGGTAATGTTTCTCATCCCCGTGTACACAGCAGATGGGAATGGTTTCCAAGGTGCAGATGGTATTGCTTGGTACATACTGTCTGTGCACCAGAGTCTGTGTACTGCCAGTGTCTACTAGTGCTCTGATTTCTTTCCCCATTTATCTTTACTGTGGTGATTTTTATTGATGACTTGCTCACAGGTTCCAGGTCTGCCTTCTGTCGTGGAACAAAACACATTTGGGTTAGCCTGGCTGGGTTTTTGGGACACCTGGGCTTGGTGTGACCTTCCTGTCCACACAGATAACAAACAGGTATCCTGTTAGTAGGTTTTGATGGAGTATTTGTTTGCTGGTCCTCCCGTGAAAGAGGCTTACCCACACCTGTTGCTGACCTCTGGTGGTACTGAGACAGCGGTGGCCTGCGGGCATCTTTAGAAGCCTTCCAGGCCGTGTTGCTCCAGGCCTGGCTCTTCTTCCTCGCAGCCACAAACACATCAGCAAGGGTGGCAGCTTTAGCTGCTGATTCTGGGTTATGTTCTCTTATCCACACCTGGAGCTCAGGGGACAACATTCTCAAGTATTGTTCCAAAATGATCATTTCAACAATTTCCTGTGTTGTTTTACCTTCAGGCTGGATCCATTTCCCATACAGTTCCTTCAGTCTTACATAGAGTTCCTTGGGACTCTCACCAGGATCAACCTCTAGGGAACGGAATCTTTGCCTTTAAGTCTCGGGGTTAACGTCATATTTTTGTAATATGGCCGACTTATCTTTTTCATACTCTAGTGATTCATCAATGTCCATATGTACATAAGCACCTCTAGCCTTACCGGTCAGTAGAGGAATGAGGCGGAAGACCCAGTCTACTTTTGGCCATCGACAGGCTGCTGCAATTCTCTCAAATGTAATGATGAAATGTTCAATATCCTCCTCATTAGTCAACTTTTAAAGTCTAGGCTCATGAGAGAATCGAGACTGACCTGAGGGAATATCAGCTGTAAAGCGGTGTTCCGGTGGGGAGGTGGCTTGGGCCTGTAGATGGTGATTGCCCAAGTCAGGAGTCTCTGGGGGGTCCGGATTGGTTGAAGTGGGCTCAGGGACCGGGGACGTACGAGCCTGCACTTCCAACTGCAACAGCTGAAACTGATGTTGTAGAGCCCTAAAGCGCTGTTCTTGCCGTGTAGACTCTTCCTTCCATTTTACCTCCCGTATCTCCTGTTGTCCCATGAAGGCCTGAAAAATGCCAGCCAGATCTTTCAATGTCAGCTCCCTGCAGTCTTCACCTTCCGTGTCTGCCGCCCTGTCAGAAATTCTGGCTTCCAATTCCTCTTCATAGCCTGTTTGGTCCTCCCTTTCTCCGATTTCAGCCCGGTTTCCTCTTCTGCCTCGACCTCCATGCTGCATAGTTCAAAAGGTTGGAAGGGACGAGAAAAAAAACCTGCGTCCTCCACCTGCAGATCCCACTTCTGACACCAACTGTAAGGGACCGGGCAGTAAGGCACGAGATATTTTCTTCCCAAAAAGGCGGGTTTTTTATTTAACCAAGTCACAAAACATAAACAATAGTTCTGGGCCCATAAAAGAGGTCAACGAAACAGAACTAGCTGAAATGAAATGAATTCACGTCACGTCACGTCACGTCACGTCACGTCACGTCACGTCACGTCACGTCACGTCACGTCACGTCACGTCACGTCACGTCACGTCACGTCACGTCACGTCGAACTTCAAACTGATCTACCAAACAAAGAACACTGGGGAACATATATACTGGGTGATCAAACCAGTTTCCACACACGGGGGATTACATAAAACATTTAACATACTAATTAACTGAAAAGAAACCAATAACCTGGCAATCTCTTAACTGAAACAAACATCCTACTAAACAAAGTCAAAGGAATCTTAAGTACTAGACTAAGTCAAATTAAATCTACAAACGGCTATTTAAAATAACCCGAATCTCCCCTTCAGGTGGTGGGTACTTGGTACAGTCCTAATTGGCACTTCCTGTATTTAATGCCACTGCTTCCTGGGGCCCATCTTTTGTCTAATCCTAGCCAGAGGACTCCAGCAGCAAAGGTATGGACCCCCCCAGCACCGGTAAAACAGAAAAGAGAATTAAAACAACTCAAAATAACTTAACATTGTTAAACATACAAATGTTAACTAAATGTGCGCGCTACAAAAGAGACTAATGTAATATTAACAAATGCTAAATAAACCTTGAGTATGTTATATGAACTAAAGAGTTATGTATGGTCATTTGTGTGTTTCTATATGTGTAACATGGTGAACAAAATGTGTCCAACTTAAACTACTATGTGACCGGGCATGGGGTTACTGACTCTTATGTTAATTGTGTGGCTGCAGATGCGGCCATCACATAAGCAATGACAACAAATCTGATATATTCTGAAATAGCAGTATTCAAGAGATATTTTGTGTAGTATAATTTTCATTTGGAATAATTAACAGACAACCTAAAGTTGTGGTATCAGCAAGTGTGGTTGAATACTGCAGTAAACACTCCTTGAGCAGCTTCTTCAGGCAGAAATACAACAGATGAGCAGCTTGTGTATCTGTTTGAAGTGCCATGTACTCATGTTTTGATAAAGAATCCACAGTAAAGAGTGTGGCTGATATAGAATTCAGAACAGCTGGATTATATTCTGCATCGTTTCCTGTGAATCCCTCCTGTTTAGGTATGCAATTTCACTCCAGCGCAAGCATGGCGGACTCTGCCACTAACAATAGAAAATAATATATAAAGAAGTAATTACAGAATGTTAAAAAACTTTTGGGTATTGTTGAAAATAATGCCAACCACAATTTGATTTCATGAAAATCTTTAGGATTATAACTTCAAACAACTATGAATGCAGAAATCTTTAAGCTGTTTAAAATGTTACACATTTCACATACTATAGATGACTGATCCAGTCCAGTGTATCAGTATCAGTGATTTATATGCAGACTGTGCATCAAATTCCTGCTTTGAGGGCCACAGTGTACATATTAGCTAAGTAATTGCAGCTCCAATACCTTGGCCATTCGGGGTGCAGAGAGATGCTCCTCTCTCCTTCATGCATATGTATTTGAGGGATGGTTGAGCAAATGTCAGTGGGAGATAAGTGTGATTGATTAGGCTTTCTACTGTACACACTTTGCAAGAGCCAGTTTTGTGCCTCTGAAGAGCATGTGCAAATATGGTACAGGAGTATTTAAAAAGGAAGAAAGGTTGTGGTGGGAATTAAGCTTTACTCTGCACAAATATCAGTCAGCAGCAGAGAAGTAGTAACTAAAGATAAATACATGTATTTAAAATAGATGGCTAAAAGATTAAGGGAATGCTAATACTATATTAGCACACTGTTTGACTATTGTATGACACCAAAGCCCCTCTTTGTGCTTTTGTGCTCATTAAACTTTAACTTAAACTTCATTCATTGATTGTCAAATTACTGGGCCACCACTACACTTGATTAGAGATTTGCAGTCTACGTGTGGACCTGTAGGCTACTATGCATGTGTTGTTTGTTGTTGTTTTTTTACAAGCTACATTCTTTTTGTGTGTAGCATATATTGAAGTGTGTTTAATGATTCCTTCTGCTTTGGTATACAGATAGTTGACAAATGAAGGTAAAAACCTGAAGTAAATGGAGAAACATACAGAATCCAGATGCTTTCATACAGAACACAGGCTCACTGAATGGAGTGATGAGTATGAAAATAATGTGAATCAGATCTCAACCCAACCGAACAAATATAGGAGTGACGTGTTAGACAGTCCTCTCTACCACCATCATCAAAACATCAAATGAAGGAGTATTGTATGGAAGAATACTGTTCACACTTGGAGAATCTCTGACAGGGAGCACTGAAGCTGTTCTGGAGGCTCATGGCGGGACAACACCTCACTAACACACTTTATGTTGGTTTGTCATTGCATTCAGCCAAAACATTAGGTCAGTAGGAAATAACTCCTGAGTCATGACAGAGGTGAATTGCAGCCAAGTCAGTGTTTTACTTCTTTCATGAGTATTCACTATATCATAATATCATGAGTTGATGATCTCAGAACAGCATCTTCTGAGCTGTCCTTCACTCTCAGAAATCACCTGAATGACAGTCCCAGGTGTGGATTACATTAGGAAATCAAGCACTAATTACATGCAGATTTTGAGTGCAAACTGAATAAAAGGCAGAGCGCAAATTTTGCTCTGCACTTTTATGTACGTAAATCTGTATCTTAGTGTATCAGACAGTACAGGTGAAGAAAACATCAATACTCCTGTTTATCCCTTAGTAGGGGCTGCACTGCAGTTTTCAGTTTCAACTGCTGGTTGACAGTACATCAGGAATGGTGACTAGTACATGACAGACATACAATTAACTCTGGGTAAAGTCCAACCTTGGTTTCTCCAAGGATGAATTTAGCAGTTATATCAAAACAATACACACCTACTGTAAATCCAAATAATAATTGTCCTAGAAGAAAGTCAACAATGGTGCGAAAAACATTGTGAAACCTTTGATCATCAACTGAGTCAGATATTTTGGATCAAATTCTCACAATGTAATTCTCGCTAGATGTTCGGACAATCCAGCCATAAGGGAGTCCCCACTGGGATGATTCTGGTGGTCACTGTTTATTTAGCAGTGTCGGTCCTGGTCTGAAGTCAGGGTGGGATTCTCATCATCCACTTTTTACACAAGTGGCCACATAGCATAAGCAACACGTCAGCAGTGCAGCAGCAGTCCTCCATCAGTTTCTACATCAAATACATTCCGCCTCAGTACTGCAGTGAGCTCTGATTGCATTTGGCAACGCTCATAGCCCAATGCATAATGTAGTATTTATGTAATGTAGTACGGTATGGGGACTTATTGATTGTCCATGTTCACTCATGTCCACACCTATATAAGAAGACATCTGAAGACAGGGTTTGGAAATGTGAACTTGGTTCAACTGAGACACAATTTCCCTTCCCCTAACTTGCAGCAGGAATGTCTCACAGCGAAAGCAGCATGCAGCCTGACAAATATATAGCGCAGTAATTATCATTAGATAATCTGCTCAGCCAAGAGCCCACAGATTTCACATACAAGTGTTTGTGCTCTGCCTTGGAAGATGAATATTGGATTGGAGATGAGTTTTGCTTTAATTTCTTAAACAAATCTCGACTCTCTTAAACCTGCGTGAGTGGCACATCCCACCATTACCACAGAGGTTATCTAAGAAGCGGATGGCATTCTCTCCTGGCCTGCTCTCTGGTTGGGTCACAGTGTGACAGGCAGGCTCCCTGCATGACTGTGCTGATTGGCCCATTACCTCCCCTCCGGCTGTGTGGGAGGTCTGGGGGAGCAGCTGCAGCTCAGGGAAGGCCACTTGTTGCGGAAATCAGTCTTATAAATAATATAGCTGTGGTAATAACCAGCTGCTTTTGACCTTGCCCACTCCCATGTCTATAGCCAGTAATGATTTCACCACTGCCTGTGATTGGCGCATGCATTATTAAGCCACTTCCTTCTTCAGAGCTTAGCCCAGTCGGGTGCCAATTTCAAATCAAATAGCACCTTCTCTTTCATTTGCATTTTATTCTACCACCATTCCATTTATCTTCCTTCATATCATACACGATTACAAGAATTCCTGCACCTCAAGGCTGACTGGGGGGTTGTGATGGGTCATTCACTGTGAGGACCATATGTCTGTTTTCCAATATAGGCAGAGTTGACCTTTAATGTGTAGAGCGGGGCCTTGTAGTAAAGCAGCCTCTGGAGACAACATTAATTAATTATTTAACTAAGGACAATAGACACTGAGCACTGTTTCCCTAATGAATTGTCATTTTCTGGTTTCTGATTTCATCTATTCTTTTTAATAAGCTATAACACAAGCAAAATAAAATATGCAACCCTACCTTTAAAAAAATAATAATTACTGTAAAAATTACTGTATAGATTGATTAAGTGGGGAACAGCTTCCATTGCTGATTGTTGCCATGGCAGTTCAGGGACTGAATTGAAGGCTCTCTAACATTAAAAGAGCACCAATTTTACACATCAAGATCAGTTTACTAGACATGGTTAGTAATACACAACCTGTGAAAACAGTTATGGTCTCCTACCAGTTGGACATGCCCAGAAAACTACTCCGAGCTCCCTCTGGATATCTGAGCTCCTTACCCTATCTCTAAGGCTGAGCCCAGCCACCCTATGGAGGAAACTAATTTCAGCCGCTTGTATCCGCAGTTTCATTCTTTCGGTCAGAAAGCTCGTGACCACAGGTGAGTGTTGGAATGTAGATCAACTGGTAAATCGCAAGCTTTGCCTTCCTGTACAGCTTCCTCTTCACCACAGCGGTTTGGTATAATGCCTGCATTACTGCTGACTCCGCACCAATCTGCCTGTTCACCTCACGCTCCCCGAGATACTTGAACACCTTCGTTGGGGGAAGTGACTCCCTCCCAACCCGTAGGGAGCAACCCACATTTAATCACATGTACATTAATTTTTTTTCTGTTCCTTTTCCTTACATTTGTTTGTTTGTCTTACACTTTTGCAGCAAAGAATCTTGTGACTGCTGTTTCTCCTGACTCCTGTTTCAAAAACACATCTCAGAAGAGAGCACACAGTAGTGCAACCCTTTATTCTTACACATCCTATTATTCACCCCTACTGCTTCTTACTATATACTGTGTATCTTAGCTATTTAGAAAATATACTGAAGTTACTAGCGACAAAGGCTAAAGCTACCAGTAAATCACTATTTACTAGCACAAGCAAAGTTTCTCAATCTCACAGATTTTAAACAATACAAGTTTCACATGGTTTGGAGGCCGAGGAGAAATGAGTCTGTTGTCACCGCATAGACCCGGCTTCGAGCACAGAGAAGCCGGGAGTTAAACAGGTCAGTCTCTGAAACCACCAATCCATACTGGCTAGGTGTGCTGGAGACCACCCAATCCACGACGGAACCGGCACCTGCCAGCTGACACACAGAGACCCTCACAAAGAAAACAGGCAGTCACTCTCCACCAGAAACAGGTTATTTACACACAAAATACAATGCAAATATGAGCAGGGCTATAACAACTGAGTAGAAAGTGAGTTTTCGAAGTTGGACGTTTCAACATGTGGCCCAGCAACCTGCGACTGATCGGTGTTAATTAACATCCCTATTAACGCTACATTAAGAGTGCAAACATAGAGAGTGCAAATATAAATATAAAATGTCAATAAGGTGCAAATCCAAAGTATACACAGTGCCAAAATATTTAAACAGGTTAACGGTAAGGATCAGTGTTAATTCGGAATGTCCATGATATTGCACTTAATGCCCCATGGTGTTCCATAAGTCAGAAAGTTGTAATGACTGTTATCTACAGAGAGACAGTAATCCATTGAGAAAGAGAGAGATATAACGAACAAAGCAGAACAGAGCTGAAATGGGGGCTGTAGCCACCTCAGCACCCCATGCCCCTGCTGTGTCCATCTCTTGACAGGATTTCCTGTGGTGCTCCTGTGAGTGACCAGCACATCGTGGAGAGGGTGAGAGTCATTGTCCATGATGCTCTGCAGTTTCAGTGTTCTCAATTTAGTCCAGCTTGTTGTCCAGGTCTACTCCCAGGTACTTGTAATCCTTCACAGTGGAAATCGGTGTAGGGGGTGTTTTCCGCCTGCTGAAGTCCACCATCAACTCCTTCGTCTTACCAGTGTGAAGCTGCAGGTGGTTCAAACCACACCACTCAACAAAGTCCACTACGCCCCTGTACTCAGCCTCCTTCCCATTGCTGATGCAGCCCACAGTTGTAAAATTATCTGAGAACTTCTGCTTATACTTCTTTAAATATTTCTCATCCTTTCCCTTTCTCTTGTGAGATTTAATGTGAAAAGAATTGTAATGGAAAAGATGGCTCTTGTGTGCGCACTGGCTCTTAAAGGTGTGTCAGTTTTGAGAAACAGAATAGACGTGGGTCTTTCTAGGACTAGTTATTAATGATAGAGCATCTTGACAGAAAGCAGTACTAGTTTAAAATGTAAAATGTCATATTATGTTAGCCTATGATATAATTCAAGTTCAAGTTCAGCATCACATGCTTTTTCTACTAAAGTGTGAATTCAAAGGAAACATAACTGTGGCTGTTTACAGTTTGGAATGTTAAAATTATCATTTTAATAATGCAGCGCATGATCTTCATTATCTGTTCTTCCACAGTTATCAAACTATTACCAAGACATTTACAGCTTTGTTATACACAAAACGTTTGCGTAAAACCAAATTGGCTGCATGCAAAACCAGAGCTTACCATGAGAGTGTGTGCCGCACACATTTCTCTCTCTTTAACAATTTACCAATAGTAATTAAAGTGTGTTTTGATATTTAACAATGCACTAATTTATCTTTATATTTATTATATGGAATTTGGGTTGGACTGACAAAAAATATAAATATAGGCTAATTACTTCAACAACCTTTTTATTATTAAACAAATACAAAATTTGGAAAAGCACACATGTTCAGTAACTGCTAACTCCATGTCTCCACGTGTTGAAACATTTCAATCATTGATGAAGATATCCACAATGCCAGATGTGCATAGTGTCTGCTTCTACTAATTACTACTACTACTACTACTGCTTCTACTGCTGCTTCTACTACTTTTACTTCTGGTACTGCTACTACTACTGCTTCTACTGCAACTACCACTACTGCTTACTACTACTACTACTACTGCTACTACTCCTGCTACTACTACTGCTTCTACTGCTGCTACTACTACTTTTACGTCTGCTACTACTACTACTACTGCTTCAAATTGCTTGACGTATCTACCATGCTCCCATGCCAGTGTATCTGTCCCTGTGATTATAATTGTTATGCATTATTTATTCCTAATTGTATTTCTGTTTCCCCCTTTCAGACACTGCACTCATATGCATTCTCAATGAAGCGTTGATGGTCAGTTTGTCTCGTCCGATGACTTTGCCTTTCAGCAAGTCTCTTGTTGTGCTCTCAACACAAAACATCGCTCTATCATTGGACTGTAGCTCCACTACAGCAGACTCTCCAGCAGAAGAAACCTAGTCCTTGGAAGACAACCTTGAAATAGTCCTCTCAAACAAGGAGCTGTTGACTCTTGATGCTGGCTCCGCTGTGTTCTCTCCAGTGGAGAGCCAAGTATTGATAACCTCCTCCTTTCCAATGCACCTAATTACAGCTGCCAAAAGCAGCAGCTTGCTTAATGGATCTCCCCAAGGGCAAGGTGATGAACAATCCCTACATCCTCTTCATATATCAATGCCCATCTCCTCTCCTCTGCACTTGTGTGTGTCTGACTGCTGGATAGAGGCTTGAAGGGGGTAATTAAAAGACTGAGTTGTTCCCTGTGTGTCAGTATGTCTGTCTGACCAATGCTGTTTGGCAGGCTGCTGTAGCCCCAGGGGTGACCTGTTTGTCGTCTTATTAACTTGTCCAGAAAGAGAAAGTGGCAGAGACGGAGGTCAAGAACACAGTGCCTCAGGAAATACAACCTTAAAAGGATGGGGAGGAGGTGAGGGAGAAGTGAATATAGAGGCATTATGCATGTGGCTGCACAGAGAGCATGTGGCTGGAAAAGTAGATGTATACACAAGTATGTGTCTGTACATAATGTTTGTTATGTTTGAGGGATGAAGATGCTTTAGTTAACCAAGAAGGCTTTCAAAATACAGTCTAGTATAAACAACTGCCTTCTTTTTTTCTAGGCTGTTTTACTGTGGATTCTGTTATTAAGCTCACTGTACTATGGCTGTAATGTGCTGGATAAGAGGAAGGTCTGAAGTTATCAGCCAGGGATTTGATGGGATAAAGTCATGTCATGGTGTTGTGAAAGGTGTTCAAGAGCCAGCTTGTTTTTACTTCTTTTTTTTTAAGAAACATAGGCCAAAACATAGGTGTTTTATTAACATAATGAGGAAATGATTTTAGTGGATGCATCTCCAAAGTTCCAAAATGTTCATACTGAATATGTCCTACAATATCTGACTGTGGCAGCTAAAGCACATTTTATGGTTATGTGTGATTTACACTGCAGATAGCCAATGAGTAAAATAAGACTCCTAACTGTGGTACTCAACTCAACTTTATTTATATAGCACCCTTCATACAAACATGCAGCCCAAAGTGCTTTACAGAGCAAGGATAAAACAGTACAAACACAAAAAATAAAACAAGAAATAATAAAATAGACTGATAAATAGAATTTTGCACAATCACAACAATAAAATAATAAAATGTTAAAAATAGTCAAGTCAATAAAATAAGTAAACACAAGGGATAGAACTAGTATGAAAACCAATGATTAAGACTTGAAAACTAAGGCAACAGATGACAAGGCACCTTACGTAAGAGCCAGGATAGAAAAATATGTCTTAAGGTTTCTTTTAAAAATTACCATAGAGGTGGAGTTCCTCAGATCCTCAGGCAGATTGTTCCAGAGCCTAGGGAAACAGTGGCTAAAAGCTGATACTATGCGTTTTTGTTGAAATCCTTGAGACGACTAGGAGGCCAGCTGTAGAGGATCTGAGGGACCTGCTAGGTACATATCTTAAAAGCATGTCTGAGAGATAGGCTGGTGCTAGGCCATTCAGTGATTTAAAAACTAATTTAAAAAATCTTAAAAGCAATTCTAAAACTGATTGGCAGCCAATGCAATGACTTTAAAATAGGTGTTATGTGTATTCTCAGTCTGCTTGTCGTCAGTACTCGGGCTGCTGTATTCTGAACAAGATGTGGGCGGCCAACAGCTTTTTTAGGTAGACCAAACAAGAGAGCATTGCAATAGTCAAGCCTGGAGGTTATAAAACCATGCATTAGTTTTTCTGTGTCAGCCTGAGAGAGAAATGGTCTGACCTTAGCAATGTTTCTCAGATGATAAAATGACACTTTGGTGACATTTCTAGTGTGGGGTTCAAAACTAAGGTCAGAATCCAAGATAACCCCAGGGTTTTTGACCTGGTCCTTGGTAGAAGAATCACGATGAGCCTTGATGGTTTGCCATTTACTCTGCACAGTCTTCAGATCATTTTTAAAAGCCTATAACAGGCTTTGACAGTTAAGGCATCAGTATGCTTCAAATTAAAGTGCTTGTTAGCTCACCTAACAGTAACGTTGGAATAAACCAATCAAGCCTATTTTATGTAGTGATTGGCCAGGGGTGGCTGTAGCCCTCCCCTCTGTGTGATAGAAAGTTTTTCACCTAGCTTTTGAGTGTAGCTATTCATAACAGCTATAAACACTTTTGACTACCTAGTTTATTTGAAGCATACTGAGGCCTTTAGACTGTTATTGATATGGTAATAGTATTCAGCATGTGCTACAGTAGCTACAGTCTACCACAAATAGATTATAGGACAACACATGTTCAAAAAATAGACTGAAAAATAAAAGACTTGCAAATGAGCTTAAAAATCTTGAGCTTAACAGTACTGCGCTTTATTTAGTGGCACTTCATAGTTCTGTAATCTCTGTAATAAGGTTATAAGGGGTAATATATTGGCAACAACTAGGTAAGACTGGCATAATATCATGGTAACTGCCAATGTAATAACCTGGTTAAATCTTGTTAATGACAATAACAATAACAATAATGGTAGTTATTGAGGTTTAATTTCTGTAGAGGGTAGTAACTGGAAAACATCTGAAGGTAATGATGGGGCAGAACATCTCAATAGTATCATGGTAATAATGGGTTAGCAATAGACTACTAGGCTCACAATAACAGGTTATGTCAGGGTATTACTCACCTTGAACCTGGGAAGCAGAGAGAGAGAAAAGCAGAGATGCGATAAACGTGATATGGAAACGCCTTTGCTGAATAAGTTCTGGCGTAGCGAACATTTAGCTCACATGACTGATCAGCTGTTTCCGTTGAACCGTTCCACAATAATTTGTCTTCATCCCCGGACAGCATGAAACATGGCCAATGCTAGCTGACATGAAAGAATAATTCAAACTTGCCCCAAACAAATTCCTGAGGACCTCTCTTCATTTTTTTCCTGTAGATGGGTTAGATGGCCAAGGCCACTTGTTTTGTTTCCGGTTCCCAACCTCTACTTCTTCTACTCTGTTTAATGGCAGATGGCATGTGTGAAGCGTAGCCTATAGCGCCAACTTCTGACCAAACTATGCTTTGCAACAAGCCTAGTTTATTCGCTCCAAACCAGGTGATGGAAACGTGCCTAATTCACATTTCTTTTTTGCAACATTTCAAAAGTTTGCTTAAAATTCGCTTGACAATTGACTAGAAACACGGCTACTGAGGCTGAAAGGAGAGCACAGAAACAACTGGCTGGACTCTTTTATTCCCGCTCCTTTTCCTTGTGACAGGTAGGCTCAAATGAGTTCTTTCAATGTCAATATTTCATTTCAGTCTGCTTTCTCTCAAGAAGATGATGCAGATTCGAAATGAGGCCCTGTTGCTTGGTTGGTGGAAATTTCCATGTGTTTGCAGTAGAAAGATTAGATTATTTTAGATTACATTAGATTAGATTAATTGATGATGTATATTGTGGTGGGGTTCAGGTTGCAGTTGCATATTTTCATGTCATGTTGTTTGGCTGGTTATGGTTATTCTGGTTCTTGGGGGTTTTTTTCTACTGTGTTGCAAATGTACTGTATCTGATGTACTTTTGTCTCCCATGATAAAAGTGTCATTGAATTCTATGTCTATGTCTGCTTTGTATTGTCATGCATGTTAATCTTGGTGTGTTTGCAACTGTATGTATTTGTGTGTGTAGTAAGAGAATTGTGTGTTGTCTTTTTGCTTGCTGGCATCAGGGTCTAAAGATGGTGATGATGCTCAGCCAGTCAATCTGCCCAGAGTAAAATGTCTTGACATGGACACATTGCCAAGAAATTCAGTATGTCTATTCATTGTCCCCAGAGGATGATTGATACTAACTTTAGTAACCCCTTGACCTTTCCTTTTGCACTGATATCAGGTCAAAATATCTTAGCCAACACTTTGGTAAGTGATGTGCTGATTTCAGTAACTGTATCACTTTGATACTCACAACTCAATGGATCAAATTTAAGAAAAAGTCTAAGCTACAATCTGATAAGAACCAACTTTACAAATTGAATTTACTGTCTGGGAGGTTGTGTAGCCACACTTTGTCCAACATGCTGGAAAAAGAATTAGCAACACACCACAACAGTAAACACTAGCATTGCAGGCAAACGAAAGCACATGCCTGTGTTTCAAGGGACGGGTTCAGTTTTAGAAGATTCAACACCACACACTTGATAAAAGACCTGAAACATCATCTTGCAAACGAGTACGACAAGATTGTACAAGCAACAAACACCAAAATAAAAAGTGTGCTTGAGCAACAAACATTCTTAGAAACAATGACACATCAGAAACACTCTCAAGACATGGTGCTTTGCTTAATTGAACATCTTATTATATCTCAAGCGATATGATGGAGTCATATCCAATGTCCAATGTGTAGTCTGTCATGTCTCTCAGTGAAGTCACAGAAAGAACACATCAATCAGTGACCATCTGAAAAGACACTAATATTATTTAGTCTAATACTGGCATTAGATGACATTAGATTGTAAGTTTCTGTAATAGGATCCAAAATATACTACAAGGGATTTGTGTATTGCATATTGGTGGATGCTATAACATACTTTTCCCTCCTTGTGTGTGTGCGCTCTAAGCTTTATTACATCCTACTGAATCAATGCATATCATAGGATATAAGATAATGATTGGGCATGTTATGGGCCAAGGTATTTACAACCGTTCTCTAGCCTCCCAACCTTATCTCTTAGGTATTTCTCTTGGCACTCCATGAATTCAGTCATTATGTAAACCAGCCAATTCTATTACAGGGGCCATGGTGCTCTATCTGGGCCAGATGATTAGGTCACAGCTTTCAACTACATTAAACATAGTTTAGAACACCTTAGCTTGCCAGGATTACAAGGACCTGATAGCAGGGGAGCAATGGGATGGGAACAATGAGAAGGGAGGTCACCCAGGTGTCTACTGTGTTGTTCTCAGTCTGTGATAGAGGGGAAACATGAGTGCCTCTTATCTGATCCTCTTATCAGTTCCTCATTACTTGTGCTTGTGTGTTAATATCCTCCTTTCCCCCTTTTTAAGTTTTGTGTCATCTCTTTTAGATTATTGAGGAATGATAAATACATGATATATATACTGTGTGTGTGTGTGTGTGTGTGTGTGTGCATGTGTGAGGGGAGTGACGAGGTCAGAGCCTAGACACCAAACATCAAAGCTATATATATTCTATTACTTATTATTATTATTATTACCACTATTCTTGTTATTGGTCTTGTAATCTTTATTTTTACCCATTTTATTTATTTATTTTTTCTTCAATTAATATCACCATCATTACTTTTATTGTTATTTATTGTCTCTATTACTTTGAATTATTGTTGCTATTATCATTATTTTTATTATCTCAATTATTTTTCTAAAGTATATTTCTTCTTCTACTTCAAGTACCACAATAGGTATTTAAGTAGTCCATCGAGTGCTACTGGAAGTCCTCCTATTTTCAAACCACTGTTGCATAACTAGTACTGCCAGATCTACTCTCACTACCTTTTATGCTATTGTGCTTATGCTACAGGTACTGTGGCAACCCTACCACTATTATTGAGTATAAATACGTGTTCAGACAAACATTAGCACTATCTGGAAAATGGAGCTGCCTCATTCATTTCAATGAGACCACTGAATTGATGCAGTATGGGTGCCAATGCAGAGGGCCCTAGCTAAAAACATTGGGTTGTCTGGCAAAACAGTTGAACCTGGCTCAAGTTTTGCTGCAACGCAATTCAACATCATCCTGCAACACATCACATTAGCCAGTCAAATACATGCAAACCCACATTTCCAGTAGATTGTCTTACTGGTACCTGTAGCAACATGCCCCTGCCAACACAGCTTGTATTTTTAACACAATGCAGTTTTCAGTCTGATAGCCCGGTATCAGACTATTAGTGCCTGCAGGGATGGCTTTGTGCCTCACACAGGTTATTTATTCGGTAGCTTGCTGTTTGTCCCTGAATACTGTCTGGGTTCTGACCTCTGATAAGCACCTCTTTCCACACTTGATAACAGCTGGCTCTGCCTGTTTCCTGATCCCCTGTCTCTCTTCAATTTTTTCTCTCCTCCTCTGTCTCTTTTTCTACCAAACATCACTTGACCCTGTCAAGCACAGACACATTTAGAAAGTGTGTGTGGGGGGGGGGTCTCAGCTCTATCTTATTGCCTCTGTAATGACCCTTGCACTGTGATGGCTGCTGAAGTAATTGTTTTGAGTAGAAGGTGCTGGGGTGTGTTCATCACTTTTTAGTCTATCTAGCACTATCTGTGCTACTTGCAGCATTTCTGTATTTGGTTGTGTTATCTCTATTTGCAGCATTTTTTTCTAAAGGGTGCTCATGTGTTGTCAAATTGGTGAAGATGTTTTCTTAATGTGCTTGTGTTTTGTCTATTTGCATGTGTTTTCTTAAGTTGCAGTGTGTTGAGCTCTCAAGGGCACCGTAATTCTGGCTTGTCCAGTCATTAATTTGTTCAGTGCATTGACATATATAGTCACCTAATGAAAAATAAATTTAATTAATAGTGTTTTTTCTTTAAGGGAGTAGTATAATTTCACCTTGATGTTGTAAAAGACTACTGATGACTGAGATTGAATATTAGATTAGATTAGATTTACTTTATTGTCCATCTCAGTGGAAATTTGTCTTTGGCTTCTCCCAAAGTACAGCAAAGGTACATACAATGCACATAACACAGCACACCAACTGCTGGCTGTTGCAATAATCAAGGCATGAGGAGATAAAAGCATGTACTACAGTTTGTGCATCTCTAAAATGTAAAATTTATCTTATTTTTGCAGTATTTTGCAGTAAAACAAGAGTTTTAGCTTACAAACCTGTTCACTCTAATTTTATTGTATGCCATTTAGATCCATGTGTGTTTTCTGCTTGTTATACTTTGCTTGCACACTATCTTTCTTCCTCTGCCTTTCCTAGTAGCTCCCATACCTCGTCTCCCTTGGTAGAGGATTAACTACAGCAGTTTATAGCTCACTCTCCTGTCACAGATGTTGGCTTTGAGATTGAAATGAGCTTTCGGTGGTAAAAGGGAGTGAATTAAAAAGGAGAGGAAATGTAAACCTAAAGAGGCCTGAAGAATTAAGTATTTTCACTGCACAAAAAAAAAAATGAAAAGAAGTGTGACCCAGCTCTTATTCGGGAGAGTTTTTTGGTTAAACTCTATAGGCACAAAGGCATTGTGCACCTTTTAGTCCAAAATAGTGCAACCAAATTACAGCAGTGAGTCTGGCCAAACACTGCAGGCAGCCAAGAATAGTATCCACAGGTTAACAAGCATTGAGTGTACTGTCAGAAACTGGCATAGGAACAAAGTTCATCTTATACAGAAAGTGACCAGGGCAGTGAGTATGTACAGAGCTGGTAACGCTAGCATGAAAGTCGAGTTGAGCATATATGGGTTTGCAGTACTACAGAACAATCTCAGATGTGAGTGAATCAGGGCTTGTACAGCAACAGCAAGTGTCATAGCACAGGTAGTTCTAGTAAAATGATTTGTTTTAGGTCTGGGGGATTTAATTACCACTGAGCCTTATGGCTGTACCAGCTACTAACAGGCCACAACATATCTGAATGCCTTGGTTCCCAATCAACAATATAAGGATTCAGGCCTGGGGAGCTCGATTAACTTTATTCTGTTGCTCCACTTGTTCCTCACAGTGTCGTCTACTCACCTGCATGCCAGGCCAGGCCAGCCTGCTCCAGTCCTCTTCTGGTGTCAACAACCATGCACTGAGCTCTGTTGGTTTCAGTTCATTTAGGTTAACAAATAGAAGCAGACAGAAACTAAACCAAAATACGTGTCCATCACAGTCTCAACGGAAAGTTGCTCTTTGCATTCATCTGCAGGACGCCACTCTCAGCCATAACTCTACTCTCCTCTCTCTCTCTGGCATCTGCCCTCAGACGGGCTTATATTATGTGACTTGCTCTTGAAGCTTGGCAGCCAATTAAAGCCATAAATGACAACCTGTGACCGTGACAGAAGCCCTGTGTCAGTCACCACCTGTACAGCCCAAAGTAAGCTACATTTGGTCACAGTTGTACCATTGTTAAAAGGTGTAATAATTATGTCACGGTCACAGGTTGTCATTTGTCCTTTGATTGGTTGTCATTCTCAAGAGGGCGGGTTTTACCTGCCATGAGACGGCCTGAGGGCAGATGCCAGAGAGAGGCGAGAGTACGGAGAGACGGGAGCCTGAGACTGGCGTGCTGTAGGTGAATGCACAGGGCAACTTTTTGTGGAGACTATGACGAACAATGAATGACGACCCTCATCCCTGAAGTATTTTGAATTAGTGTCTGCGTCTATTTGTAACCTAAATTAACTGAAGCCAACGTCGACCTTCTTGCATTGCCATTGATGCGGGAAGAGGATCAAAGTGGACCTGACCAAGCTGGCCCAACCACATGGTCAAGTGGGTGACACTGCAGGGAACACGTGGAGCGACAGCAAACAAGTTAGTCGAGCTCATCCAGGTATCGAGTAAAGCCTGCATCCTTTCTTATTAATTGACAACCGGAGGTATTTCCCCTATGTATGGCCTGTTAGTAGCAGTTACAGCCATAGGGCTCAGTGATAATTAAATCTCCTAGACCTAAAACAAATAATTTTACCAGTACTAAATCTGCCGTGACTTACTGTATGAATGGGAAGCTCATCTGGGATATGGACTAGCATTAAGTAAAATGGGTTTTGTATGTTTGGGGTTTTGTTTTGTTAGCTGATATGGGTAATTTGCTGTAGCTTTAGGTTAGCATATTAACTCTGTGTGGGACTGGAAAAGACACCTTAGTCATATTTGGCACATTAAAAAGGGCTTACTGCCAGGTTTAGATAGAGGAATGTGCGCTTCATGAACGGATTAGCTGTTCAGCTCAACTACACTCACATACAGTTTTTAGTACAGAGAGTCGGTAGCAGCATTAGCTGAAGGGTGCTAGTAAGCACTCGGAATGTACATAGCGTTTGGGGTTTGGTTTGAGGGTGTCATCAGTGATCTGTCTTTTTGTTTCTCTCAAGGTAACAGTTAGCAGGACTGTAAATATGCATTGCTGATGGTAGCCTGTGGTTTGTGGCTTGTTATAGGCCAGTTTGTGCAGTGTGTCCGCATCTGTGACATTGGCATAATGGCTTCTGTTTTGGAAGAGTCCATGTTGAGAATTGAGGATATGAGCTGAAATGAAGGTATGACACAGTTTAGACAGCTCAAAAAGAAGGGGTTAATCGTGATTGCAGAGCAGGAAGAAATTAAGTTGAAAGAAAATAAAACAAGCTATTGCTGTACTATTGGTCCTTTCTTATTGATTGACAACCGGAGGTATTTCGCGTATGTATGGCCTGTTAGTAGCCGGTACAGTCATAAGGCTCAGTTGTAATTAAATCCACAAGACCTAAAACACATAATTTTACCAGTACTTGTGCCGTGACACTTCCATCTCGATCACTGGCAGCTTGTTCGGTAATAAAAAATCCAAGTAGGTGAGAGAAGGTAGGAGCTTTCTATGTAGAATTCTGAGTGCGGGGCTGTAATATTTCCTCCAGTCCAGAGTGGACTTGGTATGTACAGTACTAAAGTCTTGTTCATTCATTTTTTACCTGCTCTTGTTCGGTGGCTCTCTGAAGCTTTGTGGAGGCATTTTCCTGACATCGTTTGGTTAAACTGTGATGAAACATTTCTGTCCCCATGGGACTGGGTCTCCCAGGATTACGGGTCCCCCATTCATAGGTCAACAGGGCTCACTGAAAGGATGAAAATGATATGAATCATATGTTACAGGTCTCAAACCACTGAACACCTGTAGGATATTTTGGAGCGATGTGTTAGACAGTGCTCTCCACCAACAGCATCAAAACATCAAATGAGGGAATATCTTTTGAAAAAAATGTGTTTGTCCCTTCAGTAGAATTTGAGAAACTTGGAGATTGCCAAGGAGCCCTGAAGCTGTTCTGGAGCCTCTTGGTGTATTATAAAATACACACTGTACTTTAGGCTTGGATTATAAACAGTTGTTCAGAGTTTGTTGAAGAACAAAAATGACATTAAGTCGACTTCTATATTACACAATTTTTATCATGCACCAGACATCCCTCTCTAATGTAATTCCAAAATAAGAAATGGAGGACAAACATGCATTCTAAAGTAAAGCCAAAGCTAATTTGTTTCATCAGTGTGAGCTGGCCAATTCAAGTGGATATTTTCCAAAGATAAAGTCGTTTAGTACAAAATTCCTGAACAGTTATCCAACCATGCCTAAAGGCAAAAGTGTTTATTTATGTTTATTCATCAGCTTGCCCTGATGAGTTTTTACATTCCATGACACTAGCCTGGTTCTTTCAATGAGTGTTCCAGGAATCCACTTCTGATCTGTGAACCCTCTCACATAGACTGATTGTGACTCAGTTAACTCTCTGTCCCTGGAACGCCTGTCATGATTGACTTTGTCATGACTTTTTGTTTGGCCTGATTCTGTTCAGCTTTCCCAGACGCACCAGGTCCAAATGGGTCCTGATCCTCCGGTTCATTAGCAGCTCAGCAGGTGTGGGTCCAGTGGTGGTCAGAGGGGTTTACCGATATTTCAGCAGAAACCTAGACAACATTGTTTCAAGGCTCCCCTCCTCCACCTTCCTGATGTCGTCCTTGAACGCCTGCACTGCGCACTCAGCACAGCCATTGGATGATGGATGGTATGGTGCATTCATCATACCATCCACTCTGCACTCGTTAGGCTTGAGCCATTATTGTTGAAAAGTACAGCGGGGACTCCGTGGGTAGTGAAGATAGTCCCCAATATTTCCAGTCATGGATGAAGTTATAGACTGCATCCACTTTTTGTCAATGACAATCAGAAACATCTTCCTGAGTACAGGACCACACAATTCCACTTCAATTCAGTTAAACTATGAATCTCATTCATAGTTGGTTTAGCCACTCCCATTAATGTAGTGTGGCTTGGTTAGTTTGACATTCATGACATTGTCTCACTGCAAACTCTAAATCTGCATCTATGTTTGGCCATCACACATAGCTGCGAGCCAATCTCTCTATCCTTGAAACCCCTGGATGGGCCTCATGAAGTTCCTTAATCATCATATGTGGCGCGTTCCATCAAAATGAGACTTAAGTCGCAGCGGCCCGTTCGTGTAGAAACACGTTTTTACATGAAAAAATGGATTTTGGGCTGTTTTTTTTTTTTTTTTGTGTGTGTGTTTCCGAAGTACTAGGCATACCAGGACATGGTTACCAGCAGCAGAGCAACTGTTGGCATGCTGGGTGTCAAGCTTGGGCTATATCCACCCTGTAGCCGAGACCTCACCATGCACTACAGCTTCGACTATGCGCAGCAGGTATGTCTTATTACAACTGTGTTTCAACGTACATGTAGGGTGAATTGTTTTTAGTGTCACTTGTTCAGATTGTGAGAAATATAAGACAAAATAAGTAATGCAAGAATAACAGAATGATACATAAATTCATAAAAATGTGTGTGTGCATGTGACACAAGCTACTGACCAAAATAGATGCATAATTAAATGCATGTATAATTAAAACATATTTATAATTGGTGAATCACTCTTTAATTCTTTCCTTTCTTATCTTGTTTTGTCTTGTTTTTACAGGTCCATTACCCCAGTGACCCTCTCCAGCCTGGGCCGGTATACTTTTTGGTTCCCTGCAAGTGTCGCATATTTGGATTCAGCTGTGAAGGTGTGTCAACTTTTTGATTGATGAGGCTCACTGTATCAGCAAGTGCTCCAATGCAGTCACTGCTTATCTCCATCACTTCTTCTTCTGGCACGGGCTTGGGGAGAAACATGTCCAGCTTCACTGTGACAACTGCTCGGAACAAAACAAGAACAAGTTCTTGCTGTGGTACCTGGCTTGGTGATGCATGGTGGGTCTTCATGACAGCGTGTCCCTCAACTTTTTAATTTCTGGCCACACCAAGTTGGCCCCAGACTGGTGTTTTGGGCTGTTTAAAAAGCGGCTGTGTCGCACACCAGTGCCTGGAAAACATCTGCCAGGCTGTGAGCTCCAGCACATCAGATAGCAATGTGAACATCCCCTAGCTGGTTGGTGATAAGACTGAGCAAATCTTTGTGCAGACACACTCCCAGCTTCAAGGTTCTGCCAGGTGTGAAGAAGTACCACCACTTCCGCTTCACCAGTACAGCCCCTGGAATGGTCTTTGCCAAGGAGTTTGCCAACAATGAGGAGGAGCCTTTCTTGCTCCTTCGCAATGAAGGAATCCTTGACCCTGAAGCACTGCCCACTGTACAAAAACCAGCTGGCCTTAATGCATTGCGTCAGTGTTATCTATACAACAGCATCAGGGAGTTCTGCACTGAGGACACAAAAGACCTGGTTTGTCCAAAACCAGCTGTGGCGGTTGTGCACGTAGCACGCATGTGTGAGTGCATGTGATTGTGTTTAAATATTAAGTAATAATACACTATTATATATTACATTATATGTACAGTATATTTGTTCATTTTTTACCAATTGTATTCCATACGTTTTGGATTCTACATTCTAGGCCTATCTAGTGTACTGTGTATGTGCTCATGCATGTGGTCACATGCACATGTATGCGTGAAAGTGTGTGTGTAGGCTACATTTGCAAATGTGGGGTATCAGTTTTGACCAAAATATATTGTGTTCATTTTGACTTGAGTCTTAATAAATGGGGTTTAATCCATGTGGAAAATGGCAAATGAATTATTGAGTATGAATTATTATTTTTAATGCTCTTTTTCTCAAAAATAACATTATTTGTGTAGAAAGATAATGTTGGTATTTTCATGAAGCTGAGACTTTCCATTTTACAGACATAAAGAAAACTCAAAATGGGTCAAAGTGACTCAAAATGAGCAGGTCACATATGTCATGTTTGCAGTGGAATTATCACACTGCTGCCCCATAGGATGCAGCCCTCCTCCACATTCATATTGTCTTCTCACATAAGGCTGCTTGTCAGGGTCCTTACACTCTGAGGGCCAGGTGCCCTGCAGTATGCTCTGATGCACTCCTAATACTACTAAACTACTAATGGCACACCTCTCCAGGGGAAACAAATACGGGACTGGATCCGCCGTGACCATGTACTGTCTAGTTTCATCTGGAGAGGTGTGCCATTCTGGTGCTGCTCCATGAGCATTATTATCCCCCCTCACATGTAGTGGTTATTGGCCTGGCTGGCAGTGAAAGTCTGCTCAGTGCATTCTTATTCAGATGTGTCACACCTGCCCCAGTGTCTATTTTAAAAGTCCATTCACTGACATCTCTCTTGATGTCACTCCAGTTTGTTTTCGCCGGCAATGTAATAATGTGTGTGGCAGAATAAAAATTGGCAAACATCTCAGGTTGGACTTGTTTTTTATTAACTGTTCGAACGTCAGTATAGCAAAACACTCTTGACAGCTGATAACTAGCTTTTTCTATTGTGCTTCACAGTCCCTTGCTTATTTTGGAGCCACCATCTCCCTAATCATCAGCTCCACCTATAGTGACCATTTGACGGCTAACTGAAAGAAACGTTCACCTTACAAGTAAACATTTGCTTTACAAAATTCACATTACAACAAACTGCTTTAACCCTCAAGAGCATCCTAGCCCCTTCATTCCTCCACCAATCGATCCCAGCCGTCTCAGTTGCATTACTCTCATGGCCGCTGATGGCTGCTTTTTACAGAATCTTCCTGAAAGATAGTTGCCAGTTAAAACAATGCTCTTAAATACTGACTGAGATTAATGTAGGCCTGTTGCTATCCACCACACACACACACACCACCCCTCTCATCTTTCTATAGAAAGCATTATTAGCAAATGATAGAACAAAACAGAGCAGAAAACAGGGGAACTGAGACGTGGCATGTCTGTGTGTGCCAAGCCATCATTTTGCATTTTTTGCTAATTGCTAGGCACAAATTCAAACTCATTAAATGACTTGTGATGTGCAGCTGTGCTTCATAATAATGTACACTCTCACATTCAGTACATTCACACGGATTATGTTGCTCTTAATTTGAAATGAGCCCAAGAACTGTGAAATGTGCAGTATATGATACAAATGCAAATCATTTCTGTTGTGTTTGTGTTCTATAGCAAACCTTATATATATATATATGTATATGTATATATATATATATATATACTCCTATATATATATATATATATATATATATACAAGGAGGAGTAAGAGGCTCAGTTTTATGATTTTCGGAATATGACATCCTGGCTAGCCAACCCTATCACCAGACAGAATGTTGATATTGGATAATTCTGCAAAACCCTGGATTACATTCAGTGACAAGGATGTTTTAAAGTTCAATGCAAAATCATATAAAATAATTTCTTTCTACAATATCTGTGCAGGCTGCTACAAAATGGTTAGGGGAAAACTGTGCTTATTGCAAAGCAAGTATGATTAAGGCAGGGCAACTAGAGCAATTTGTAGAGGTTAGGGAGTTAGGAGTGTGGTTATGGTTAAAAAAGGCTTAAAGTGAGGGAACAACACCTGTAGGAGGTGTGGCCTCGTGGCTATGTAGTGTGTGGGTCAGGAGACATGGGGGACACTGACTGACACTGATTAGTCTTTTTTATATAAATTTCATGACGTAGACAGGTCTCTATGGGTACATCTCAAGTCTCTTATTTGACATCTCCTCGCTCCTCAATCCTTGCTTGAACTGGAAGTTGTTCTGCTCCGCCATCTTGAAGGCCGTCTCAAAGCTCTTATTTCTACTCTGAGGAGCGAGGATCGAGGAGTGAGGAGGGATATCTGAGGAGCCATGAGCGAGGATACACGAGTGCAGCCTTCACGGAAGACTTTTTCCAGCTGACACGCCCCCTTACTGGGTATCTGTTATTGATTGGACGCTGCAGCTGATCAGACTGATGGAGTGAAGACAGATAACAGATTCAACTCAAGTGTATCACTCCCAAGTTTTATATTTTATTTGTATGTATTTATTTGAATCTGTGTTAATTGTAGGTCTGAACAACAAAAGAACCATAAACAACTTTCTTCATTTATTAGAAAGATTTTTCTTTTCATGATCTGTTATTTCCCCCGTTAACTTTTACTATGGATACAGTTAAAATCAGAGACAGTAGAAGAGTCTGCATGTCTGGAAATCATTTACATAATTTATCATAATTTCCATTCAGTCACGTGTGAGGCTGATAATTCCTGAGCGTTGGGTTTGATGTGAGTTACATCACTTCAATTTTCCCTGAAACATTTAGCGTAATACATAATTTCAAATGTTCAAAAGACATCCTAATCATATTCTAGGTTATTCCATAATGAATTCACAATCAGAATATCGATAATTACAGATGCAAATAATGAATAAATAATCTAAACGCAGGACACAGTACACAGTAGCTATAAATATAGAGTGCAGGTTGTTTATGTGCAGGTGTTTGTTAAACAGGTAACAGGCTACAGAGAGAAAACACTGCTGCTCTGCCAGTGATAACTTGCCTTTATTAGTATTAGCACAGTGCACGTGTGCAGATACAAACTCCATCAAAAGTCTCTAGAGCTGTTGTTAACCCGACTGAACCCGGCTGATCCAGCTGCGATCAGTTGCCGCCGTCATCAGAAATGGACGTTGCTTCACGTGACGCTTCAGAGGAAAGGACATCTCAATTCCAAGCCCCCAGGAAGAGCGCCAGGCTTTGAAGCCAATTTCACATAGTTGCCAAACCGTGTAATTACAACTTCCGGGTCCGTCACGTGATGGACACTGGCCCCAAGAGACTTTTTCCCATAGACTTATTGGGAAAGAGAAGTCTGTAAATCAGCGGATAATTTTTTTTGAGGTACAACAACTAGCCGGTATGAACACTTACATAGCCTTTATTTAAATCATTATGTCCTAAAAGTTGTAAAATGCATAAATAGCCGAATCCAGAGTTATAGAGTGACTGCTATTCATGTGAGTGAGCCTGAGACGGAGCGGTTGGGAGGCAGGGCTAAAGGAAGCGCTGATGATGAATGAAGGTTTAATCTGTTAACAAGCATATCTTGTGTGGTTGATATGAATAATAATAAAGTTTATTTCAGCCATAACTATCTGACCATGATCTGCAGACTACAGGTAGCCTACAGGTGGATCTAACAGGATGGAAATATTTCTGTGACTTCCTGTATATTCTTTGAAGGCTGCTGGAAACTGTCTGACTTGACTGCTGCTGTTTGTCACAGCTCCCCCCTGCTGCTGCCGTCTGATCTCGTCCACTTTCCAAGTGAGGCGCAGTTCATCTCGAACAAGCCTATTTCCTCATTTCTTCTCTCCTTGCGTGGTTTCCTTGTGTCTCTCCATGCATCCCTGGTGGGAGGGACTAAGACGCAAGTGAGGGAAACGTGGATGCAATTAAGAGACTTGAGATGTACCCAAAGTCAGCATTGGCCTCGCAGGTTCAGGGCTGATTTCAAACAGTAGATGGCGTGTTGACCCATTTTCAACCCTTGAAATGCTGATTTTTATACATTTGGTAAGATGTCAATATTAACACCAGCAGTGATGTTTCATCACAGTACAAGCATAACATTTAGTTTACAGCTCAAAAAACACGTTTGTGTGCAGTACCTCTTTAAACAAACTCAGTTCTCCTGCACAAAGTTAACAAAGTTACTTTCCACCTCACCACATAAAGGACACACACTACTACTACCTGCATTGGCAATGAACATCGACACAGGACGGACATTGTGTGCTGCAGAATCATCTAATATGAACGTAATTCTTAGGGATGCAGGCTGAGGTATCATACCTTGACTATTTCTTTTGTCTCAACAGCATATCCAGTCTGTGCTATGGGGGTCAAATGACATGATGGAACACAATTTGACACTGCACGATGTGGCCAGTATGTGTTGCCCTCAAGACACCCTAATAAGTCAGATGCAATGTACAAGTCAATTTCAATAAGCATTAGAACAATGTTGATTTGTAGTCAAACATATAGATTTAACATTACAAGTGCATTTGTTTCTTTTCATGCAGGTTTGTAAAATACATTACATTCACTGAGAGTTGCATGTTCCATTTATGATCTATTAATAATATTTCACTACCTCAGTTTCAAGGCTCCCAGAAGCATCTATAATGAGTGATTTGTCTTATGTGCTTCCATATCCTCCTGACTGGAGTATTGGCTTCATGCTAAGCTGTTCCTTTGTTGCTTCTTGTTCCTGATGCTCCACAATGGCACCCAGTACTTAAGGAACAATTTATCTTCCACATATATTGGTCCTCTGACAGTGGTTGTATCTTTTGATTGACTTTGCCCCCTCCCTTTCTTTTTCAGAAATTGTATATTGTAGTCCACAAAAGTGAATTGTATCAGCTCCACCACATGCTATCATTTGCATGGCATGGCTTTGTGCTTAGCCGATTAATTTAGACCAACTATTAATAAACCATTTGTTTTAGACCAACGGTGAATTCCAGCAAGCTTTTTTTAAGGGCTTTTGGAGGATAAGATCAGAGGCTTGTTTTACTGCATTATTTTTTACTCTATGCAGTTCCTGCTTACTGCTCTAATTTTCCATAAATTTCCCCTACTCAGGGTTGTTTATTACACTTGTATAAGAGAAAGATAGAAGAGTGGAAGCACAGTGGAACGACCCACCCATCCACCTAGTGTACCAAACATCTAGCTAAGTAGGACAGTGAAATTGATGGGCCATTGCGTGTAGGTGACCTACATAAATGAATGTGGAAAGAGCTTCCTTTCACACCGGAACTGAGCTATGCTGTAGGTGTGAGACTTGGCAGCAAGGACACACATTGTGCTCACATACATACAGCAAGAAATGCTGATGTGATGTTCCACATGGATGGCCATCTAAGCAAGTATTACTGTACCCGCGTCATGTTAGTGGACAAACTTGCTACTGAGGAGGAGAGCTTTGTTTGATCGTGATGATTTGCTTTGTTTGATCGTGATGATTTGACTCACAATTACAGTCGGTGGCATCTATGCAAGTTAGGTTACACTATTTATTGTCTTCAAAGGCAAATTCTGTGTTTTTACATCATTAGTCTTATTTTCGACAATTGGTTATGATAACAAACACAGCCATTAGGTCAACCACGCAAGCCATTAGACCGGTTTTAAACAACAAGTCCTCCAACCTAAATGACAGAATAGGTCGTTTTCCAATGACTCCCAAAACAGGCGTACCGGACCTTCGTTGTCATGGTAACAACAACTTGTGGTTAATCGTTTTGAAATGGTCGCAGTTTGGTTAGGTTTGGGCACCAAACTACTTGGTTAGGTTTAGGAAAAGATCATGGTTTGGGTTAAAATAACACACCACTTTTCGTGTGTCCTGTGAAACCAAAAGTCAGTGTTGTTTGACCCATCCCCCACAACCCCTCCCTACGCGGACTGTGGCACGCTTTGTAGGTCTCCGCCTGACAATAAATGTAAATGTGGGTCGTAATAATCTGCTGCACAGATGATCTATATGGTTGTATTTTTGGGGAGGACAGTCTCATATTAAACCAATCACATTAACTAATTAAGCACATTACATAATCAGTCCAACAAGGTCTCCAAACTAAACAATAAAATACGTAGGTTGTTTGTCATTACCGAAATGATATGAGCAATTTTGACAGGTCACTGCAATGCCTGTGCACTGCAGGATATTATAAAACAGGCAGCAGAATTTGTTATCAGATAACATTAAATGATGAAACTGATGTGAAAATGTATTGGCAGTTTAGAAGTGGTTGGAAGTGTCCCTCGCGTTCATGATGGTCATTAGGGCTTCAGCAGAAACGTGTTTTTAATCCATCAGTGATGTAGCCTGTGAGAGAACAGATAGAAACTGTCTTTTTCTTCGCTATCACAACTTTTTACAGTAACTCACTGCTTCATCTCGTGCACTAGGTGCTAGATATCGTGCGAGCACGTGGGTCATTCCATAAATGTGCTATCATGTCTAAATGAAGCCATACGGAACATTAACATAAAAGTCAACTCTGCGTGAATGATAAAAGGCATCACTTTAACAGATAGATGAAGCCAGTAATGTTATGTATTCCATGTCTGAAAGGGGCTTTAGAAAGACCATATGCATTTATATTTGGTTTGGTCTTTTGTTACCACATGTGGTAGAAATAGTTTTCATTCATTTATTGATTGTTTCCTGATCCTCTGCAGTACTTTGTATGCACCAGAGAGAGATGTATTTAAAGTGTGAAAATGATTACGAGCCACTGCTCGATCATTCCAGGTAAGACGAGTGTAATCAAATATACATTTGTTTATGTCTCCTGCGAGAGCTCCACTTACATCCAAATACAGCACTGGTAATCAGCAGCCGCACAGTTAATATTCAGAAGTGAGAATGTGGCAAGGGAGAGCCATAGACCCACAGAAGCTGAGAGATAACACCATCCACAGACTCCAGTGTCTCATCTGTCACACGTAGATTGCTATTAAAACTGTCTGAGGGCATTGCCATCATCTAATTAGAAAGGCTCTCTCTCTCCCTGTCTGTCTTGTTTGTTCAATCTCTCAGCCACCTCTATCTTTCTTTGTTTCCTCTCTGCTTACTTCACTGTCTCTCTGCATGTCTGTCTCTCTCCCTCCCCTCCTTACTTCATCGGTCATGCCAATTGATTTATTTGAGAAAAGCCTCTCATGCTTTTCGCCTTGATGTGTCTTGTGTAATTAAAGCCCAAATTGTTTTGATGCCAGTGTAATCGCATTAGTGTGTTATTGAGTTAGAGGGAAAAGAAAGAGATAGGAAGAGAGAAGGGTGAAATTGGACTATTTTTGCTTCACATCCACAACCTGCTACCACTGTGCGTGTGTATGTGTGTGTTATTAGGATTCAATTGACCATTTAGCCATTTTATGAGCATAGAGCTGTCACCGTACATGGTGCTCAAAATCCAGGCCCATATGGCGTTCCCATTAGCCTTTCTGTCAAATGTGAAGGAGGGCAGTTCTGATGGACACTGCTAGTTTGAGAGACACTGTGGCTGTAAGAACCAACTGGAAGAAAAGTTTTGCTTTGGTTTTGCTTAAAATGTGTAAATATGAGACCATTGTGCTCCACATATATTGTTTATTAAATTAGGACCTGGGTTCCCTGACAACTGTAAGTCTGCACTATATGACCATGAATAATTGTATTGGAATTGTATAGAATTCCTTCGTATGATTCCTTTTTAATATTCTAAACTCTTACAAAATGACTACTCATCAGGTCACACATTGATTACACATCACACAGGATGAAGCAGAAGCATGTGACTGAATGATGACTGTGTGGCATAGTTTTTTAAAGTTGACTATTTTCAGCAGAATACCAGATATGGGGTTGCTTTGGTGGCAAATTGTTTTATTTTTTTCACAACGCACAGCTCGGTTGGGTTGTGAGAAAGGTACTGTACTAGTACAACACTAAAACCAAACTAAAGCATGAGGACATGCTGTAGAGACTGGTCTGCATTAAAAATACTGATATAATTGCTAACAAAATAAGAAATAAAACCAGCTGATAATAATGTAGATGTGGCCTGCAGCTAGGATATATAATACACAGTGGTATATTCAGGTCAACTCCTGGCTGCAGTGGACAGCCAGTAAGCCATATCTGCTTTGTTGTTGCAGTTACTGCTTGGTGTTTTCTGTATTCTCTGCAGACAGCCACATACCAACAAGTCCTTCAACAACAAAATATGACAGAATGACAATGCAGTCCATTAGTTCACTCTAGTTACACATTTATTTTCTCTTTTGTATTTGTTTGGGAAATGAGAACACTGGTTTAAAAGCACAGTGGGTGCAACCTGTTGACATTCAGTATGTGTCCTAGCAGCCACAGTCTGTCTTAAGTTATTTCTAATAATGCAGACATGCAGCAGACATTTACTGTTAACAAGTCTGAGCCACTCCATCAGAAAAGGCTTTTTCCTGTCCTTCTCTTCCTCCTCTTCACTCACCTTGTGTGTTTCTCTCCCAGCCCATCAGTCTGCTAAATGTATTACACTGCTCATTACAATGCAGTGAGATGGCTCGCTGCCTCAATCGATTCCTCTGTCCACTCTCATTTACTTTACAAGATCCTGCTTCCAAAGAGCTTAACTGTCTTTTCTCCACCCCCCTCCTCCTACCCCCTCCTCTTTCTTGTTTTTGATTAAGAGGATGTGTAAATAAGGTCACAAATTCCCATTGATACATGCCAATCTATTTATTGACCCACCATTGTTGCATCTGGCCAGTTCTCCCATAAATCCTCCCAAGGTGACAAGGGACTATTGGGTATTGAGACTATTGAATTCATTTCTGAATGTTTTGTGTGTGTGTATTCCTCACACATCCACACATTCCTGCTCTATCCCCCCTCACTGTCTTTCTAATTCAAATTCAGTTTGCTTTATTTGTTTGGATTGGTAGTAGCAATTATTACAAAAGCAAGTATATGACAATGTCAAGAATACATACAGGAAGAGCTGCATTTTTATCCAAAATACAAATATTACAATGTTTGCACTCTTCTCTGTATGTTTCTCTGCATGTTTTCCTGTGGTGACAATAACCAGACAGAAAACAGATGTTTTCATTGTCATTTTCCCAAAGGCCAATATGGTGGTTCAGTTTAAAAATGGAGTACATGTAGTGAACATAGTATTCACAACAAACATGAGTTGGAAATATATTGGACATATATGAAATATAATTCCAGACACTAATGCTGGGTGCAGACTACACAATATTTGTGTCTGTTAAGATGGTCACTGTGTCAGATTATGCGATTATAGAGTCATAAATTCTTACCGTTACTGGGCCGAGAGACATGACAGACTACACGTTGGTCCCTGACCAATTATAGCTTGTCGTCTTTCACGATGTGTGTGATGTCATTGGGAAGGAGGTGCTAGGGACCGACTTCCAGGAACAAGAATGTCCACAAACAATGGCGTCTGAAGCGGTGTGTATGGTACTGGCTGTCTTGAGTTCGGAAAAGCCTAAAAAGATGTGAAGAGAACTTATAGTTATAGATAAAGTTATAGTTTTGGGTTAAAGGGGCGGTGGCCAGGTTACACCTCTATTAACAGATGGTCCTTTGCTCAAATTTAGATATATCTTATACACTCAGTACGCCACTTTATTATGTACACCTGTAAATAATGCAATCTAATGCAATCCAGTACAACAGCTCAGCCATAATTCTGCCTTCACAAAGATAATAATGTTCAGTTGTGATTGACACTATCAGAGTATCAGAGTAGGTATTAATTTAACTATAGTGTATTTTTGAGGTTGAAGTGTGCAGTGGTATTGAACTGGACTACATTACATCAAGACAGAATTGCACAGTGAAAGCGAGGCTTACAGGAAACCAGTCTAAATGCCAATGGTGTCATTATTTTATAGCCATTATTATATAGCTGTCTATTGTCACTTTAAGTGCAGTATGTGCTACTACACTCTCCTTTAATACAGGTCCATGAATGTGATATGATTGACTGCGATAGTGTCATGTAAATGTGTATGATGAGTGCAACCACAGTCCATAGATGTATCTCATGTTCAACAATAGTGTTGAACAGTCCATTGTGTTTGTGTAATGTATGTGCATTTACTAGGTTTAGTGGCATTCAGTGTTTCTACCTTCCATTATCTCTAGTGCCGAAAGTGCTGGAAGTAGTATGGCTGCACGGTGTATGTCCATGGCACCTCAAAGTTTGTAGGTTGCGGTAGTGTTCTCAGGTTGTAACAGGCTGGTGAGCCAAGCCTATCATATGTGAAGACCTTGGGCCGTCTGTGTTGTCGTCTAGGCCACTGAAGCTCCTCACCACTGGGGTCACTTTGTGCAGGCGAGGGGATAGCGCCCTCCACAGGTAGGTCCTCAACATAACTGTCCTCTCTCTCAGGTAAGTTCATAATTTGGTTTGTCACTCCTTGTTCTTTCTCAGGTTCAGGTGACATATTTTCCTCAGAGTGTATGCATTCACGTTCCACAGGTATACTAGTACGCACAGGATTCACTGTCTCAGGTGGGCATGGTTTGGGTTGCTGTTGAAGTGGCACTGGATAATACTCATCATCGTCGTCCTCTTCCTCTGACTGCTCTGCTTCCTCATTTCTCTCCACAATTCTTTTCTTTGCTCGTGGCTGTACTGGAGTTTCAAGTGGCAGGTGGTCACATGGGAGGAGAAGATTACTATGTAAAATTCTTGATCTCCCTTTTCCTTTCTCAGGTCTGAATTCATAAACGGGGATATCTTTACTCACTTGATACACAACTGTGTGGACAGTATCCTCCCAGTGGTTTCTCAGTTTGCCTGGACTACCACGAGGCATCATATTCCTGATTAAAACACAATCACCAGGCTGCAACACTGAGCTTTTCACTTTACTGTCATGTCTCTTGCTCCTCATTGCAGCTTTATGAGCATTTTCTCTCATAATCTCATATGCTTCTTCCATGCCCTGCTTCCACTTTTCCATGTAGTTTTGATGATTGCTTCTCCTTGTTCTGAGGTCAAGTTGAACAACATGTCAACCGACAAACGTGGGGAGTGTCCATACAACAAATAGAAGGGTGAGAAACCAGTCACTTCACTGCGAGTACAATTGTACGCGTAAATCAGTTTGTGTGTCTTTCCAGTTAGTCTTTTGTCTCTCTGTGAGGGTCTTTAACATCTGGAGTAATGTCCGGTTAAACCGCTCTACCTGTCCGTTCCCTTGGGGGTGGTATGGAGTAGTTCTTGACCCAGCAACTCCACAGTATTTTTTCAATTGTGCGAACAGTTGGTTTTCAAATTCACCACACTGATCATGGTGTATTTTTCAGTGCATAGTTGTTAAAGATTTTGTCTGCTGCTGTTTTCCCTGTTTTGGAAGTCATGGCTTACGCCTGGGCAAAACATGTAAAATGGTCAATGATTACAAGAATGTATGCATAACCACACTTACATTTGAAAGAAAGAAAGACAGAGACAAGCTCAAACGGTTGCGTGGTAACAATGTTGTCAGTTTTGCTCGTCTCACGGCATGGCGTCTTGTGTTTAAGGCACACACATTTTCTCGTAGCATATTCCTCAATCTCTCGTTTCATATAGGGCTAGTAAAACCGGTCCAGTATCAATGATGTAGTCCTATTTACTCCTTGATGGCCCATTTCATCATGAAGTTCCTCACTTTCTCATCTTCACAACTTGCACAAAATTGGGACTTATCTATGTTGCTGGTTGCTTCATATCCCATGGAAGCAACCCCTCTCAGTTTAAAGGCCGCTGCCTAGCGGGTTCTACTTGTCTATGTGCTTTACAACCTGCTCTGAAATGTTTCCACACCTAAAGCAATGCTGACAATACTCTTCACCTACTTGAATACAAGAAAAACACCTAAGTTTGGGGCGTGGTACTGGGTAATATCGCTGTGGTGCAAACCTTTGTTGGAACTGAGCTGTTTCCTTCATCCGTCCAGGGCTGAATGCTGGTCGGTACGCCTGCACTGCTGATGGTGATTGCTGGTGGTAGAATGGCATCCAATGTGATTAAGTCTTATAAGGTGAGGACTGTGGGGCGGAACACACTGGATAAGGGGCTGACACATTTTCTGGTTCTCTGCTTGGTGGGAGATACTGTGGGGGTGCAGGTGTGGATGGTTTCCCTGATTTGGGAGGCCTCAGCTCTTAGGTCTTTCAACAGCACCACGTCTAAGCACAGTTCTTTGATTTCGGACTGCAAATCAGGAGGTAGAGTGACTGTGCTTGCTGGGTGGGGCTTTTCTTTTCCACTGGAGCTTCACTACGCTGGACTGTATTCACATTAGTTACTTGTGATGGAGCAGCATGTTTCTTTTTGTCTTGTCTCTCCTTTTCATTTGTGCATGCAGTGTTCAGTTTCTCCAGCAGCAGCTCATCTGAAGTGTTTGTCTGCAGCAGGTAAGGCTGTAGGTCACTTTTGATATTGTCACTCTGTAGGCCAGTCAGGACAATATGCATGAATAGACTCTGGACTAGTGCTAGGTCATATTTTATGCTTGACTCAGCTTCCTGAGAAGCAACCATGATTTTCTGTCTCAGGTCCATTGCTCTTATCAGGACATTTTGAAGGGTCTCTTTACTGCTCTGAACCTCAGAGGTGAGTTGTTTATATAACTCTCTGGCACCTCTCTCCTGGTAATGAGACCTGAGAGTCCTGCAAAGGGCAGGCAGTGTAAGTTTGTCTTTCCCTTTGAGGTTGCTCCGTAACTGCAAGCCTAGCGTTATAGCGCGGATTACATCATCAATGATCTCTGACTCTTGGTAGCCTTTGCTAAATGCACTTTCAATTTATCTTGCCAGACTAGAAAAGGTTAGTCTATCTGTTTGCCCTGGCTTGCCTATCTGGCCTGATATCTTAAAAGCGCCACATAGAGATATTAGGAGTTGCTGGGGGCAGAGTCTTTGCCGGAGTGCTGGAACTTGCAGGGGGGTTCATGCTTGTGTTCATTAGGTCATGCATTCCATTCTCTTTTTCTTGTAATGACAGCCTTAGTGCCTCTACTTCTTTCTGGAGGTTTTCCTGTTTGTCAGTTTGATTTAGAATCTCATGTTCACTTAGGTTTGTTTCCATTTCGATTTTGTCTATTATATCCTGAACATTAAGGAGGTCTGACATGCCCTCATGCTCTAGGTCAGCCAATTCTTTCCATTCAAGATACTTTATGATGTTTAAAATTAATTGACTGCAGGTTTCACCAGTCACATGTTCCTTTTCTGGTCCTGAAATCTGAAGTGCATTGTATACTTTAGTCGTTGTTCTACAGTCAGTTTATACAATGCTCCCTTAATCTACAGCTGCAGCTTCTCCAATTCAGACTCCATTTTATCAGAGGAGTAGGCATAATCAGTACAATAAGGGTTTATCTGACTTAATTGGCTTTTTGCTGCTCCCTAGTGGTCACTTTGCTGACGTCAGGATACAAGTTGCCAATGTTTGTCTGAAAACCACCTTGCCAGGGTCCTTTCTCTGATGCCTGGGTTGTTTGGAGGGATGATCGACAAGAGTATTCTGCTTACAGATCCTCAAGCCAAACATCCCAGCAGCGCCTCCAAATGTTGTTCTGTTAAACAGGGAGAATGGTAATGGGAGTAAGATGAAGAGACCAACACGCAGCTCTCATCTTCACTCGTCTGTATTGAGTGAGGGAGAGCAGTGCGATCCCCCTACTGGAGTCCTGAGGTATTACCAACAGATTGACAAATAATTAACCCACACAGACAAGGATCTGTGTTACTTATCTGCATTCCTCCTTTTGTATTGCTGGCTGCATATTCAACCAGCACTAAACCATATTACGTACCTGTCACACAAACAAATAAACTTATTATTCACACTTGGAGAGAAAACTACAAACATGAACAGAGACAAGTAAACAGACTCTCTCTCTGTCACAATCACACACGCACACACACACACACACACACACACACACACACACACACACACTCCTACATTACCAACAGTGGACTATAATTCCCCACTGACCAAGCGTGGGCCAATATTTCTAGTCATTTATGACTATTTGTCAAAATAATCACAGCCACTTTAGAATAAATTAATGTTTTACCTGTAAATCGTTACTTGGCTACATCACTTCGTATCGGAAAATATATATACTTTATTACATGTATGTGGGTTTTATTTATTTGTTTATTTGACAGGGACAGTGCACAGCTGTACCAGAGTTAGCTATAAGCTAATTTACATCTGTAGTCCCTGGGCAGGAAAAAGAGAATAATCTCTGTTAACACTGTAGTACAAAAACACAATTATAAGACAGTACATATTCACTATAAAACATCAGCAACAACAACAAGATTTCACAACATTAAGAGACCACAACAAGATTTCACAACATTAAGAGACCACAACAAGATTTCACAACATTAAGAGACCACAACAACAAGATTTCACAACATTAAGAAACCACAACAACAAGATTTCACAACATTAAGACACCACAACAACAAGATTTCACAACATTAAGACACCACAACAACAAGATTTCACAACATTAAGAAACCACAACAACAAGATTTCACAACATTAAGAAACCACAACAAGATTTCACAACATTAAGACACCACAACAACAAGATTTCACAACATTAAGACACCACAACAACAACAACAAGATTTCACAACATTAAGAAACCACAACAACAAGATTTCACAACATTAAGACACCACCACCACCACAACAAGATTTCACAACATTAAGAAACCACAACAACAAGATTTCACAACATAAAGAAACTACAAAAACAAGATTTCACAACATTAAGAGACCACAACAAGATTTCACAACATTAAGAGACCACAACAAGATTTCACAACATTAAGAGACCACAACAACAAGATTTCACAACATTAAGACACCACAACAACAAGATTTCAACAAGATTTCACAACATTAAGAGACCACAACAACAAGATTTCACAACATTAAGAGACCACAACAAGATTTCACAACATTAAGAGACCACAACAACAAGATTTCACAACATTAAGACACCACAACAACAAGATTTCAACAAGATTTCACAACATTAAGAGACCACAACAACAAGATTTCACAACATTAAGAGACCACAACAAGATTTCACAACATTAAGAGACCACAACAACAAGATTTCACAACATTAAGACACCACAACAACAAGATTTCAACAAGATTTCACAACATTAAGAGACCACAACAACAAGATTTCACAACATTAAGAGACCACAACAAGATTTCACAACATTAAGAGACCACAACAACAAGATTTCACAACATTAAGACACCACAACAACAAGATTTCAACAAGATTTCACAACATTAAGAGACCACAACAACAAGATTTCACAACATTAAGACACCACAACAACAAGATTTCACAACATTAAGACACCACAACAACAAGATTTCACAACATTAAGATTTCACAACATTAAGATTTCACAACATTAAGAAACCACAACAACAAGATTTCACAACATTAAGAAACCACAACAACAACAACAACAAGATTTCACAACATTAAGACACCACCACAACAACAAGATTTCACAACATTAAGACACCACCACCACAACAACAAGATTTCACAACATTAAGAAACTACAACAAGATTTCACAACATTAAGACACCACCACCACCACCACAACAACAACAAGATTTCACAACATTAAGCACCACAACAACAAGATTTCACAACATTAAGACACCACCACCACAACAAGATTTCACAACATTAAGAAACCACAACAACAAGATTTCACAACATTAAGAAACTACAACAAGATTTCACAACATTAAGGCGCATCAAGTGCGTTTATGCATGATGGGTACATGATTTGCTTGATTTTAGCCATGATTTCCTCTTGAATTTAAAATGTGTAAAGCTGCAGCTTTACAGACATGTGCATTAACCACTCTGCCACTGAGCAGCATAGCAGGTTTGAAATCATTGCTACTTTTGAAAAGATCTTTATAGTGACACAACAATTAGAAAATGCTGCTGTTGTAATCAAACAATTAAAGTCAGCTAAGGGTTTGAAGTAGGACTGCTCCACTGAACACAGTAGGAGTTATTAGCCACAGAAACCATTCAAATGCCAAAATGTTCAGCACTTTAAGGACATATATGCTATGACCTTTCTTATTTCTACCTTTTATACTTATTAAAATAAGCTTTTTTTTAAAAAAAATGACCATAGAAATGAATGGGAGCACACATGATCGCAAGGTTGGCAGTTTGAATCCCGACTCCGGCAACTAATGCATCCTTTGCTGCTGCTGCTGCTACTACTACTACTGCTATTGCTACTGCTGCTACTACTATTGCTATTGCTACTACTGCTACTGCTATTGCTATTGCTACTGCTACTGCTGCTACTACTATTGCTATTGCTACTACTGCTACTCCTATCACTATTGCTACTGCTACTACTACAGCTGCTGCTACTGCTACAGCTACTACAGCCTTTAATATTACCACTGACAGCTTTTACAAGATCTCTCTACCAGTGTGTTCAGTGTTGCAGTCCTATTTCAAACCCTCTTTGTTTGGATGATTGATTACACATGCAGCACTTTCTATTTGGTGTGTCACTATTAGGATCTTTTCAACAATAGCAATGATTCCAACCCCATTGTGCTGTTCGGTGACAGTGGTTAGAGCAATGTTATTACATCTTGTTTAGACCCCAAGGTTGGCAGTTTGAATCCCAACTCCTGACTGTTCTGCATTGCAGAGCAGTGCATTTGCATTTCAGCTATCAGCATTCACACTGCATTTTCTTCAGGAAATGTAATTTTCTAGTACTAGTAGTAGATAAACATATAAAACAAGTTTATACATAAGAGCAACGTTGTATACCGAGGTCTGCCCTGAGGTGGTACAGTACAAAAAACATCACAACACAATATAAGTTTTGTCAACATTTTAAAATTTGAATGGGGTCTGTAGGATAAGGGATGCCTGACCAGTTGAGTCTCAAAGTTAGAATGGTTCCAACTCAGACAATTCCTCTCAGACTTCCATTATAAATTTTAATACTTTAAAAACTTATATAAAAACACTGGAACATGTTAGAATAAAGAAAAGTAATAGCATACATCTCCTCAAGAACATGAACATTTGGGCATTGGAACGAAGTTTCTACAACAAACAGTATATCACTAGAGAGACGCCAAAGAACTGCGATATATATATAAAGTATAAAGAGCGACGATAACATTAGCTGTTTCCAGCACTCACACTAATGAGTGAGAGGAATCTGTAAAGTCAGTAGTGTAGGGAGTGGATAAGTGAAAATGTGCTGTATGGATGAAAACAAAAGGCAACAAAAGCAACAACAAGGAGGTGTGTGGTGAGAGGAGATCTCGCCACTGGCTGCTGCTCTGGCTATATGCTTGGGGCACACTGGGACCAGAGGCCTGTACTACGAAGCTGGATTTGGGGTTAGTAAGGTTTAACCCTGGGTTTTCAGGGTTATGGTTCACTTCTTACTGGGGTACATCGCCATGGTAACTTATGCTGCATGCAAGATAACAGATCAACACATAAAAGCACACCGCCTACTGACCAATCAATTTGCTTTGAAAATGGCATCACCAATAGAAGATCCCGTGGACGACGGTGCGCTGTGCCTCAGAGGCCTGTACTACGAAGCAAGTTATCTGGCTTCACTAAGCCTAACAATCGCGATCCCACTAAGCGGTCACACGACGCTGGTTATCAACTCGATAAGTCAACCCAGGGTTTCCCAATCAAGCCATGAGCGCCTTCACATGAAAGAGGTGGTGTTTGCAGCATATGACCAATCACAAACATGACAGGTGGACTGGCAGCAGAGCGGCATACTTTACAAACGAAGAGCAAACTGTAATATTAGAGAAATACGAAGAATTTAAACATCATCCAGGCTAAAAGCAACACAGCTGCCAAACGCAGGAAAGACAGCTGGCAAAAATATCGCTGACTGTGTGAATGTGCAAATTAACAGGCTTATAATATCAGTTCCCCATCAGAAGTATTCCATTAAGTTAATGTGTTGCTTAGATGTTCTTATGGAGTGTATAACAATTGTATCCTTATTCTTTCAGCTGCAACGCCGGCGGTGTCAAATGGACTTAGGAGCAAATAAAAAATAAATATAAAAACATAATTTAGCGGTAAATAGGTCTTCATTCATCTCTTATAAGTACAAAGCTTTAGTGCTTCAGTCAGTCTCTGCTGTAGGATGATATCGGGATACAAAAGCACAATGAAATGGCTTTGACATTGCTTGCAAGAAGCTGACACAGATTTGTCGGTACCTCCGACGAGAAACTATCTTTCATATAAAAAGAGTTCCTCTCACAATCCACGTACCGAGCTCCACTTCTTTTCTATTGGTGATGTTATTTTCCAAGAGAATTGGTTGGTCAGTAGGCGGTGCTTTTATACGCGTTGATCTGTTATCTCGAACATAACCTGCTCCGGAGCAGGTTTGCCGTGCAGCATAAGTTACCATGGCGATTTACCCCGGTAAGAAGTGAACCACCGTCGTAGTACTGAAAACCCAGAGTTGAACCTGAAGTTATCTCGCTAACCGCAAATCCCGCTTCGTAGTACAGGCCTCTGGACTTAAGTACTGGCAGAGGTGATGGTAAATTGGACGCAGCTGTCGTGATTGAGCTGCCGCAGCCACCAGCTCCAGACCACGCCCCTTGACCTAAATCACTCCACACAGGTAGACAAGAAGGACAGACAGAGACAGAAAACACAAACCCCAAACAAACACTACGGAGAGTCCAGCCATCCCATAACAATTTAAACAATGACGTCTCCCACTCCCAAAAGTACAACACTTTTGATTTCCAACATGGTCAGACAATATGTAGTGTTAACTAGTTCAGATCGAGCTTAACATGACCCTATTCCTCTACTGTAATTAAAATAGAAGGGTATCTGTTTGGTCAGATGCATGGATTACTGAAAAATCTGAAATGCCTCCTGTGTAGGCATGGTGTAAGCCTTAAACCAATAGAACTAATAGAATGGAATAGCCTTAAACTAATAGTGATCAGTGACTGGACCAACTCAAGTATAAGAAGAAGAAAAAAAGGATAAGAACAGAATGTATACTCTGTAGAGTGAGTGAGCGCTGTTAGTTCTCAGTTACCGTTTTAGCCATGCTAGTAGCATGGCTAAAACGTACATCTGACGTACATCTGACGTACATCATGTGTTTAAAGGGCCTGAAAGTAGTGAATGTGATTGGCTATGACTGTCACAACCTCTAACACGCCCTGCTAGAATGTATTATAATGTATTCTTTCTGGTCCCACGCCACTGTCCGCAGGTGCGGCCAGTCTGGTGACAAAATTACCAAAAGTACGCTTAGCACAACCCCAACGCACTGGGCAGGGCACAAAAACAAAGCTGTCTTTCTGCTAATGGGGTTGTATCATTAGTCCTCGTGGTTTTTTTATTCACTTCCCTGTCATGATTTCAGAAAGATGTAACAAAATGTTTCAAACTGACTGGACAAAAGATTTGGAAAATATCTAAATATTATTTCCAAAATAAACTTGGTTATAGCTAATCTTGGTGCTACTATCAGCACTTGATGAGAAGGTTTTGCAATAAAATGCTTTCACATTAAATTGCAGTCATGGGATGTTTTGAATTAGTGTTCACGGAATGCCACCAATGGTTGTTGCTGCTGGAGAAGAGGTGCACCTATTTACACCTGGTACCGATGTTCAGCAGTGGGTCCAGGTTATGATTTTCTGATTTATGTTGTGTAATGTTATGTATGTGGTAGTCACTTTGTAAAAAGGCAAAGAACTGCTGTTACGATAAACACTATAGACTGGGTCCAGAATATGTTGGTAGGCAACATAAATCAACTTTACATATAATCTGCTAACTCAAAAAAGTGGAATTAATGTTAAGTTACTGGTTCTCAGGAGGACAGAAGTAAAGAACACTGTACAAGCATGTACACACACATTTTACAGTTAGGGAAATAAAGGACAAAAACTTACAACCTTAAGAAATACATTGTGTGTTTGCACTGTATTCAACCATCAATGTGTCTGCTTTGTATGTATTTTTGTTTATTCTCAAAAATTCCTGTGTCATATGCAAATGATTAGCTAATGCTAGTGAATCATTACATTAACCTGTATTACTGCACTTCCGATTTACCTTGGAAGTGTTGATTTGGAAGCTTATCCTAAAACTGTGTGTAATAATCCTGAAAATGTTCTGCCATTAGTTCAAGCCTAAACCGGTTGGCTTTTCTACTGAAATACCAAGCAAGCAAATTATATACACCAGTCTAAGGCCTTTATTGGTCTCTATGGCTGTCCAATTGTGAGATGTGTATAATTTTGATGCCGCAGGGCTTTTGTTGCACCAGGACTATAAAGCTTAGTGAACCTGAGGGAGCAGAGCAAGGCTCCATTTCCACCTCTTAATCGATAGAAATGAGTGTTCTTAGCTGTAAGCGGATCATGCTTTTGTGGAATTATGACCAAGTGTCCCTCCTCCCCCTCTTTTCTATTTCTTACCTCCTCTCTCTTTCCTCTTGCCATTATTCTCTCTCCCATCTGTCTCCTCTGCAGGTTTTGGCTTTGTAACATTTGAAATTGAGGATGTGGTGGAGAAAGTCTGCGAGATCCATTTTCATGAAATCAATAATAAAATGGTGAGTGGCTCCCATTGCATTCCATTGAGACAGATCTAATATTTGATTTTCCTTAGTGTAGCAGTGAAAGTGATGGTGGAAATTGATACTGGACTGGCCAGGATTGGAAACTGGCACACACATACATTCACACAATCACTTGGACCTGCACGCACACCAGTGAGATATTGAGGTATGAGGGAAGTGGAGGTCAGCTGTCTGTTCAGTACAACCGATCACTAACCATGAAATTGTGTGTATGATCTCGAAGCACGCAAAAGGGCAGAACAACCTGGCCCTACCTCTGCCCCCATGTTCAATTTCCACGCTAGGATGCTCAGCAAATTAGACTGGAATGGCAGGCCATGACTGAAGAAGGTTTGACATTGTAACCGATAAAGGTCATAGTGGACACAGGGACCCAACAGAATGTCCCAGGTTAGTGTATCTGCTCCCAAACTTCAGCTGACAACTAAAATGCTTAAAGTATTGTCCAGTTTGTTTGTTTTACTTTTAATGTTTCAGCCCAGAACATTGGTTTGTTGGCTTCATGGCTAGTAAAACAAATATTAGCAGTTGCATATTACATAATACCAGTATGTCATATGTGTTCCATAGGCAAAATTCATCCAGTTGACCCTCATTGATTCAGACAAGTTCACCATAGCCTTGTTGAGATCAAGCATCCTCTAATGAGAAAAACAAAAAAAAACACATTTACCTGAGCACACATCTCATGTTTCCCATCGTTTTTTCCTGGGAAGCAATGTGACCCAGATACATTGGGGCCCAGTGCTTCTAGAAATGATCTTTGCACTGCCTTGCTAGTGGTTTTGGTTTGCCACAAGCAGACTAAACACCAATAACAATATGCCACTGGTGTTAATAGGGTATTGGTTTGTGCTTTATTGGAACTCAAATGAAACACTACATTGATTCTGAACATGAAAGTTCATTTTTGACCTTAGTTATATATTATTAGTTTATAGTTAAAATAACCTTAACTGAATTTCCACTTACTAGCTCTTGCTGTAAGCCACCTTTGGGGCCTTCATTAGTAAATGGAGCTTACTCAATTGTCATGGAGTTGGTATGGAAGAGGATGGTAAGCTACTGTTCCTCGACTTCTGTGTTCATGTGGAGGCTGACGGGAGAATAAAGACCAGTGTACAGGAAATCCACTCAGACTGACCAGTATTTCAATTTTAACACCAGCCACTTACAATATTAAGGAGAGGACGACTGGAGTGGTGTATGACATCATGATGACATCACATGCTGTGGGGAACACTACATCCATAGATATAAAACAGTAGATGTGACGTGTCATAATGACTTGCCATTCCAGGATGGAACCATATGGCAGCCATCTTACCTGGGTCCAGTTTTAAATGTGCTGTAATTGAGACCTATGGTGAAAGAGGCTTATGTTGTTTTTATAATCCTTGTACTTTTCTATCAACACACCGATACTGTTTTTTATTCAAAGTAATGAGTGTAAGACAACTGTGTCTGTCTAGAATGAACCAAAAAACAAAGATTCTGGTAGAAATGTGATTATTATAGCTCCAAGAGAACAAATCATGCTTTCAGTCATGAAAATAATCTCATAATTGTGCATTTATATTGTAGACAATTTTGCCTGAACTTAATATGTAAGAACTGTCTTTGGTGTTCTGAACTGCTAATAATACATTAAGCAATATCTTTTATTTGGAAACCCAAACAGATTCAGTATTATGGCCTATATTGGCAGGCAATTACAATCAGAAACGAGAGAAACACACCTACTGTAATATATCAATATATTTATTAATGTCATAAATTGTACCTAAGGCAAAGATATATTTCTGTCACACACACGCACTCACGCGCACACACACAGGGTTTGTTTTGATGATAAGAGGAGAGGTTGGAGAGCCTTGCTAACTGTAAATGAGGAGTTATTTTTGTTGATAAAAGTAAGTTTTGTTTGGAAAGGCTTACTTTGTGCTGTAACATTAATGCCTTCAGCAGAACTCCTGGTGGACTTGTCACAATTTTCATTCTCATGGCAAGGTAACCTTATGGACATTAAATTTACAATGATAATGCGGAGAAATTGCGATAATTTTGCAAAATTGCAAGCTGGACCTGAACTGCTGAAGAACAAATCTCCTTTCTCCGACTGGATTACTTTACCTGATCAAGACATGGATTATTTTTTATTTGCTTTACTGAAAAGGAAAATCGTGTAAAGGCACAAGGTAAACTGACAAGTAATGTACAAGTAACATGATGACTGGGTTAGCAAGATGTAATGTTAAGTGCGACCCCTCGGTTTCAAATAACAATATGTTGGCTGATTGTGTGGTTGGTTAGTGTTTTGTGTTGCTGTCAAGGATGTGGCTAACGTTACTGTTGTGTTGATTTGCCTGGTGATTTATGAAATGGGATTTAGCAGTGAAGACGAGCACTTCTCCTTGTCGTTAACATTGTCACAGAGGTAGCAGGGATTGGACCCAAGTGCAGACAGCAGTGGCAGACTGGAGCAGCTTCAAAGGTTTATTAAACACAAAATAGGCTTACATGAAGGGGCAGGGAGGCAGTCAGGCAGGACGACAGACAACAGGTAAGTCCAGGTTCGCGACAGAAGCACGAAGAGCACAACATACACGGGTAACAGAAATGAGGTGCATAACAAACATTATGAATCCACAGAGAAGAAAGGAAGGGGACCAGTATAAGTAGGGAAATGGTTAACGAGGGAATCAGGGGCAGGTGAGCACTGGGGAGCAGGTGTGGATAATCAGAGACACCAGGGCATGAACTGAGGAAACAAGACAGGTAAGAGTTTCAAAATAAAACAGGAAACAGACCAAAAGACTAGTGTTGTACAACAGGAGTACAACAAACATGTTGTGTTTACTTTAACGTTACACTTGATTGGCATGTAATCAGCTGCTTAGCAGTCAAATGTTAGGGTAATATTAATAACTTTGTTATAACGTTAACGTTACTAAACGTTACCTTTGAGCTCTACGTTAGCGTTAGCTGGTTATAACTTATGTTTAGCTAATTGATCAATGCTGTTGAGAGCTGGCAATCAGCAATAACTTAGAACTCAGCTGGTCCGTTAATTGGTAGCTAACGGTAAAGTTACCTAGTTCACTAACTTTTTGTAGTTTTTAGTTGACCCATATGTGGAAAAATAAACCTCTCATCTACTCTATACTGACGTGTGGAGTGATGCCAGCCTCCCTGGTCTCTTTGGTCCTTCTAGTAAAGCAATTAGGTGCTGCACAGCCGACAACCATAGTTGCTGCCTGTAGGTGGCGATTGTAAACAATACCCAGGTAAGATGGCGGATGGTTATCCCATGAGCTATGGTGTAATGTCTCATCTACTGTTTTATATCTATGACTACATCAGAGAGAGACTGAATGAACACAAGAAACAGACAACATCAGCTGTCTGTGAATATCAGACCAAAACTGCTCACAGCATCCACTGATAGGAGTTCAAAGGTCATCTAGCAGGAGTCAGAGGATGGCCGCAGAAAGATCTAGGAGGACATTAACATCTGACACCAGAAACCATCTTTGAACAGGCGAGGGTTACCATCTCCCTCCATATATGACCACCTGTTATCATGTGACCAAAGTTGTGAATGTTAGTCACACAAATGACACCTGAACCAGCTCTGTTTGCTGATGAAGACCCTGATATGTGGTTGAAAGCTCAGAAAAAACTGTTCAGCAGACGGATGGCAATCAGCCACTGCCGTTTACAGTCTTTACATTTTTGTGTCTCAGTCATACTCAGAATAAAATTGTACTGCATTCTTATAGTATTGTAAGCAGTTGCACAAACACACTCGCACAGAGACACTGAGCCTCATGCAAGAACCACTTGTAAAAACAGTTTTGTTCTCAAGTGGCATGTACAAGTGAAAAAGAATTTGTCATTCACCAGTTTTCTGATATTTAGAATTTTCTCTTAGGTAAGAATGAAATTTACGGGTAATCCAGAACTGTCCTATGAGTTCTGTAGAGATAGTCTGCCTTTCTTCACAGCGAAAAAAACACTTGTTTGATTCAAGAATGATAATGCCTTAATATAAATGAATTTGGAGTTTAAATAGCCATACAGAAAATAGCTAAAGAAATACATAACTAAAGTAATTTAATGCAAAAATGTTGGCATGGAAACTATAGTTGAGTAGTAAGGAAAATTCTCTTACTTCAACAGCTACCTCGGGGTCTTTATGCAGATAGCTACCATGTAACTGTAACATCACTTACTGTCTCCATGACTGTCACATCATAGCCGCTTTGCTTTACTTAATGTCAAACTACTCCCCTCTGTATTTCTGTCACAGTGTGCTGCTCTGATGACACAGTAGCCATGTTTCTATTCAATTGTCAAGCCAATTATAAGCAAACTTTTGAAATGTCGCAAAAAAGAAATGCGAACTAGGCGCGTTTCCATCAACTGGTTTGGAGCGAATAAACTATAATAAACTAATAAACTAAACTTTGCTTGTTGCAAAGCGTAGTTTGGTCAGAAGTTGGCGGTATAGGCTACGCTTTACGCATGGCTGTAATCCGCCAGTAAACAAAGTAGAAGAAGTAGAGGTTGTGAACCAGAAACAAAATAAATCACCTTGGCCATCTAACCCATTTACGGGAGAACAATGAAGTGAGGTCCTCAGAAATTTATTTATTTATTTTTTGGGCATGTAGGCCTTTATTATATGGTGACAGCTGAAGAAAGACAGAAAAGGTGGGAGAGAGAGAGGGGATGACAAGGACTCAGCCTTAATGGTACACACTCTACCACGAGCTACAGGGCACTCCCAGAGGTCCTCAGGAATTTGTTTGTATTGAGCAAGTTTTATCTGTTCTTTCATGTCAGCTAGTGTTGGCCATGTTTCATGCTGCCTGGAGACGAAGACAAATTAATGCAATTATTCTAATGCATGTACCAAGGACCATACGACAATGACAGGCACCATACACATGGGAGAGACAGCGCACACAAGAATTTTGGGAGCTCATAGTGGACACACATTTCACAGCCAGCCTTTGGCTGTAACATTTCAGAATGTCAACTTTTGAACTGTTGTGCAATATGATCGGTCCATGCCAAGCCGTCGTCGACCTCCGGTTCCAATGAAAATAATGCATTGCCATTGCATTGTACAAGTTGGCCACCTGTGCAAATACAGGTTGTGGCAGACACATTTGGTGTCAGCAAGACAATCGTTCATTGCTGTGTGTATGCGGTGTGCAGGGCCATACGATTCAAGCCGTTGAACCAATTCGTCAAATACCCAACCTGGCTGAGGTACAGGCAATAGCGCACCGCAACTACATGACACACCTTGTGCCACAGGTGTACGGCTCACTGGATGGGACCCATATCCCGATCCTTCCCCCATTCGGGACTATGTGAACTGGAAAGGGTGGCCCTCCATAGTTTTACAGGTGTTTGTGGATGATCAATTTCAAATCATGGATATTTTTATTGGATCACCCGGCAGTGCACATGATGCAGCTGTGTTCATCACATACAACTTGTACAGGTATTATTTGTAAGTTGTCACTTACCTTGTTAGTAGACTTGAAAATCAAACTAGTGGCTCGACTATTAACCAATTTGTGCCCAAAGACTATATTCAGTATGATAAGAAAAAATGCCACAACATTTGTTCTGGTTGGTCTAAAGTCTTGAAATCTGGTACAGACATACTTTTAGGAAGTATTTAACGGCCAGGCCACACCAACGACCTGAGCAGCGCATGACGGCTACCTCGCTGAACTGCTGCGTCTCACACCCGTGTGGTGTCCACACAGAGGGCGTTCCTACTATGGCGCTGCTGCTGTCAGCCCTATCTTTCCACATTAAGTTTGCCTTTGATAATGGCCATCAATAATACAATGTTTAATTTCATTTCATGATACATTTCATTTATATTTAGTTTAGACAGAAAAAGTTTAAGAGGCTTATGCTCAAAAGGTTTTGTCGATTTTTTTTCGACATATTCTACATATATGGATATTGAAACTGAAAGGTGTACTGTTGGTGGTTTGATGTCAATATGATTATCAACAGATAATTTTCACTGTGTATTTTTGCTGAGAACTGCGCGCGTCATGCGGAAAAAATAGGCAAGACTCCGAATCTCTACATGAGCCACGCTGAAGACTTGCGTGAGACGTGCATCTCATGCGGGCTGTGTGGCTGCTCTAACCTGTTAACATGGGCACCAAAATGAAAAGCAAGAGGTTCCGCGGCGCACACGTGCTGCTCAGGTCGGCAGTGTGGCCTGGCCGTAACAGTACAACTTTGAATTTTTTAGATCACATGAAAAATCACACTTTAATCAATAGTTAAAGTCAGGAGTTTTGAAACTCTGTTGGACTACTGGGGGCATGAACCAAAACTGACCAGGTCCACACATCCACACCCAGGGGGGTGTGGGCCAGGGAAGACAACTGGCTGCCAAGCCAATTGTCATAGATACCAAATACTTTATTGTGCTCATTATAGTTTCTGAGATACAGCCATGTTCTTATCATACTGTACTGTATGTACATACTGTACCCGACTCAGAATTTTGTCAGTTTGTTCAATACAAATATTAGACTATTCATTCCTTTTATGTCATATAGACTATTAAGCAATGCTTTATTGAACTGCCAGATTTTTGAAGGGGAGGGGGTCAGGGTGACAGCAACGTTCACGTAATAAAGTGAACAAGTCAAATTAGCCCTCCAAACTAATGCAGGACGGATCGGAAATGTGCAACAACATTTTTTGCCGACACAAAAGAGACTATATTGTATTAACTTGCTGTGAGCTGTAAATCTGTAAATTCACCACTTCAAAGCAGAAGGCAGAACATAACGTTATCTCGGAGCCTGACTGGGCAAGGCCTCTCTTATTCCGGTCAGCTGTCTCCGTCTCACTCAGACTCACCCTGGGTCCAAGTCCGCAGCTGCCTGCACTCTTCGCCGACATCTTCACAAAGCGGACAGGACGACTTGACTGAGTGGAATGATTTTACCCCGGAGAGCAGCATGACAGCGAGGAACGCTCACTATGCAGCTACTTCTGGGGACTAAAATGTCCCACTGCACTCAACTGCTCGACTTGAAGAATCTCAGTCAACAGAGGGGTCTCCGACTAATGGTTCGAATTTTCGATTTTCAGAGGGCAGCCCTTCTAAAATATAATAAAATATATAGAAAAAACAGTAGTCACATGTGCCCAAATACTAAATATAGCATGATAAGAAGAATGTAGAGGTGGTCCAGGTGCCTCTACTGATAGCTGGATTTGCTACTCCCGTGGCTCATGAAAGGGTTCTCTGGTCCGAACCTTTCAGAAGAGAAAGAGGCTTCCAACAATCATCTCAGTGCTATTCGTGTGAAGGTTGAGCACATATTTGGGCACCTTCAGGTGAGACGGTGTATTCTTGTCAAGCGGTCAGATGTGCACCACTTCTTCATGCCAACAGTTGTGGTTGCATGTTGTATGTTACACAATATGTGTGCGAAGGAAAAGCAGCGGCTACCACCTAAATACACATACCCCTGGGAACCCTTTACCTCAGCCACCTCGTCGGCACTATGATGATCAACCCAAAAGAGAGGCACAGGCAATCAGGGATACCCTTGTCCATCATGTGGTAAACAGACTTTACCTGGCAGCTCCCTAAAGCTATGAGGACAAGGACACATAGACTCTCTCACGGACAGATGCAGTCATTCATCTCATGGAAATGTAAATAGTTAAAACCATTATCTACATGTCATTTGTACTGGGTATTGCCTGGACCTGAGAGTTTATTTCTCAGATTACTTAACGTTTAGCTGCAAGTAGGCCTATGAAGCTGTTCAAATGTATAGACTACTCCTGTATACAATTAAAGTAGAAAATTTACTCTCAAGTAAAACAATAATTATTTTTTAACAAATACACTCTTACACATATTGTGCTGTACAGTATGTTATTCTTAAAAAATGATAATAATAATAATTCTATGCTTGCCCCTGCTGTTGTCTCAGGAGGGCATGATGGTTGTCATGTCCCCTGCTCTTGAAGTAGGCCTTTTGTTTGCAGTGGAACGTGTCCAGAATCTTTGGCATCTTGACGGAGCTGACCTCTCCAGCTGGGTGGGATATGTCTGATTCATTTAGTGAAGAAGCTCTGTCACCATCTGCTTCCAATGACCCCATGGAGTCAGGCCTATCTGGTGACTGTTATATTATATAAGGAGTAGTAGTTCTGGGACTCATGGGAACACGTTTTGTCAACCTAGACCTGCAAATGTGCAAAACGACACTGTAGTTGTTCCAAAGGTAGGATAGGATTCGGTACAACATTTTTGAACAGTAAGTGGATACAGGAGCTATACCTTTTAACAAGCTGTAAATTAGGGCTGTGCAGTACCTTCTGTATCAGTGCTGCCCACAGTATCATCTCTTTTATCTTCTCTATTGAAAGGTTCACTGTCACCTAACCATGAACTAAATAATAACATTAGTTTTGCTGTAACTTGCAGTAACATATAGAGACTTTGCAGTAAAATTCTATTTCTTCCAACATGGTTATAAATAATTTACCATGGTACTACCATGTATCACCATGGTACAAATTTCAGTACTCCACGGTATAGCTACTCTAATTTAAACCATGATACCTATGGTATAATCATGGTATTTCCTAACATGGTAGTGACCTTTTTCATAAGGGTGTGCAGTGGTGGAGTAGGTAAAACACTGGAAATGCATGATCTACTGTTTGCAAGATCCAGTAATAAAACACCAATTTATAAAATTTTGGTTTATATGTTTCTCATATATTAACCATTGTTTTGCAAATAGCAACCATAACATGAACATGGAAGAAATATGGCCATTCCAAACATTCTCTGCAAAGCCTCTAACGATATGTAACTAACGCTAAATATTCAACTATTTAAAGATTTTTGAAAACTTGATACCAACCTGAGCTGTTGATAATAGAGCACAGCAATGTAGCAATGGGCCTCTGGCCGAGGATTTTCTCCATTTCGTTGAAAAACCGGAAGGAAAACGCTTTGTTTTTCCCACAAGCACCACTTCCACACATCTCTCGTTTCTTGCCCATGTATTGCTGCTTTGGACTCTTCCACTTGCTATGTAAAATGCCCCAGAGCTTGTCAAATAATTTGGCCATCCTTTCATTTTGTAAATCCTGGTAGATTGTGGCATTCCGTTGCTGTTTTTACCTGTTGTTGCTACTACCAGCCATGTTTTCGTGCATTATGAGAATATCCAGGAAGAGGCCGACAGTGGAAACAGCTTCTTCTTCTTTTGTTGTTTAATGGCGGTGCCATTACTGCCACCTTCTGGATTGGAATGACTGTTCAGCGGAAACAGCTGATCAACAATGTGAGTTAAATGTTTGCTACATCAGACCTTATTCTGCAAATGTGTTTCCATATCCCAATTAGCGCGTCAACTCTTTTTCAACACAGGCAAAAACCATCTCAAGTGAGCATAAAAACGTTGCATAATTTATCGAATTTTCTAGTTTCCATACAGCTTTTCTAATGTGATACTTCAAAATGCGCAAAAAAATGCATTTATGGAAACTCGGTTAATGTTGGCAGATATATTAATATTTTCTAATTACTTCAGGTCCTTTAATATGACTACTGACACTGCTACATCTGTTATGTTTTCATCTGCTGATTTCTGACAGTAGGTCTTGAAGCTCCGCACTGTGTAGTTCTTTTTACTCTTTGGTAATAGTTTTGGTAATGAAACTTGTCCACAAACAGAGCTGAACAGGTAGGATTATATAGAAGCTTAGGGTCGTTGATTATACTAATGATCAAATCTCATGAATGTGTACTTTCTCATGAATAGGTTGAAACAAGCAATTTACGGCAAGTTTGTGCCATTAAGAGAGTTTAGTGAATGTGACTTGTAACACTCGTACAAAGAAGTCTCTAAAAAGAACTAATAGAAGTTTAGGATAAGAATACAAAACTGTTCTTACCTGACACCCAGTGTTTTAAACTGAGTCAGGAGGATAGTGGGTAGGCCGATTTTTAACTTCACATCTCTTAATCTATAGTTCACCATTTAGTCATTTGTGCATATCAAAAGGATATGATTCCCCTTCAAAACATCTTCTCACACATGCAGCAACACATGCATTAGCATTCCACACATCATCTTACCTCTCCGTAATTATAAGATGATCCCATGCTGCTGTCAAGTGTCTTATTGTCACTGAGTCAGCATGTATCTGCTATCATCTAAACAACCTAGAGTTGCAGACAGGAGGAAGGAGCCCTATACCTGCTAGTTATTGATTTTCACATGATAGCACATCACATGCTTTTATTGTTTGGGCAGCTCAACAGTGCTGACTATGATTTCTTTATTTTAGTCGATATCTCCCCATAGAGACCCTGCAGCCCCCATCCTCCTTCTACACCACTCATTGGCTGACCTGCTTTAAATTGGGCTTAAGGGGAATTGCATTGTCAACACCAGCAGGGGAGGGCAGGCAAGAGGAAGGGGTAATAGAGAAACATACACCTATCAGCCATAACATTATGACCACTGACAGGTGAAGTGAAGAACATTGATTATCTCGTTACAATGGCACCTGTCAGTGGGTGGGATATATTAGGCAGCAAGTGAACATTTTGTCCTCTAAGCTGATGTGTTGGAAGCAGGAAAAATGGGCAAGCGTAAGGATGTGAGCAACTTTGACAAGGGCAGAATTGTGATGGCTAGATGACTGGGTCAGAGCATCTCCAAAACCGCAGCTCTTGTGGGGTGTTCCCGGTCTGCAGTGGTCAGTACCTACCAAAAGTGGTCCAAGGAAGGAAAACCGGTGAACTGACGACAGGGTCATGGGTGGCCAAGGCTCATAGATGTGCGTGGGGAGCGATGGCTGGTCCGTGTGGTCCGATCACAGAAGAGCAAGAGCAGTAGCAATTTGAGCTACTGTAGCTCAAATTGCTGAAAACGTGAATGCTGGATCTGATAGAAAGGTGTCAGAACACACAGTGCATCACAGTTTGTTGCGTATGGGGCTGCGTAGCCGCAGACCGGTCAGGGTGCCCATGCTGACCCCTGTCCACCACCGAAAGCGCCTACAATGGGCATGTGAGCATCAGAACTGGACCATGGAGCAATGGAAGAAGGTGGCCTGGTCTGATGAAGCACGTTTTCTTTTACATCATGTGTATGGCTGGGTGCGTGTGCATCGCTTACCTGGGGAAGACATGGCACCAGGATGCACTATGGGAAGAAGGCAAGCCAGCGGAGGCAGTGTGATGCTTTGGGCAATGTTCTGCTGGGAAACTTGGGTCCTGCCATTCATGTGGATGTTACTTTGACACGTACCACGTAGCTAAACATTGTTGCAGACTAAGTACACCCCTTCATGGAAACTGTATTCCCTAATGGCAGTGGCCTCTTTCAGCAGGATAACGTGCCCTGTCACACTGCAAAAAAATGGTTCAGGAATGGTTTGAGGAACAGGACAACGAGTTCAAGGTGTTGACTTGGCCTCCAAATTCCCCAGATCTCAATCCAATCGAGCATCTGTGGGATGTGCTGGACAAACAAGTCCGATCCATGGAGGCCCCACCTCGTGACCTACAGGACTTAAAGGATCTGCTGCTAACATCTTAACGTTGTGTTTTCACAGGCTGAATTATAGATACAACGGAGGTCTATGAAAATTCAAATATACAGATAAAACCCTGAAATAAATCACACATGATTGTGATCATCAAATTTCATGAAGTTCAATTACACATTTGGCAAGTTAGGACATGTTGTTCATACAGGACATATTACGCTAAGACATTTATTGTCACTACGTCCTTAACTTTGAACATATTTCAAAACTTTTAAGGCATTTCATCTCCAGAATCTAAACAAAAAATGTGAATATATTTTGGTAGCTTTTGAACAAATCCTTAGGAGTTTTTGGGGTTAGTTGATTATGCAAATTTTGAAAAATATAGAGTGACAGACTTCGTAATTGACCATTGGTTGTAAAGCAAGGTTTTGTCACATATTGCAGGATGTGTTGCAAAAAGAAGTCTCACCCTCTGGTGATTATTGACGACATGTTTTGAAGGTTTGAGTGCAGTAATGCTAAAATTTTTATTACTAGCTTAAAATACCCGGCCCACTTTGATCAATCAAAACCTAATTTCATCTGCTGACTGGGACATGACCATAGATCATGTCATCTTAATTTTAGAAAAAAAACATGCAGTCAATTTTCAGATATAAACTTTTTGAACTTATGGTGCCCCCTAACTTTGACTACGTTTGAGCACTAAGCATCATAGATGTAAACAGAGTCCACCTATCCTTGTCTTACTGGAGACTTGCGTTTTGTCAACTGTTTGAGTGCAATAGCTTGTTCAGCCAGGTCTCTGTAAAGATGTGGGCACAGCAGTCTCTGATTTCCTGTTGTTGGGTTAGCTTGAGTCTTATTTCGTCCATCTTGTTTTTCTGTGACTGGACATTGGCCAGGAGTAGACTGGGTAGAGGAGTAGCCTTAGAAAAATGTAGCGATGTGTGACGGAGCTATGGCCGCTGCATCTACACAAGCCACCATTCAGGCATAACTGAATGCCCTGGTTGCCAGTCAAAAAGAAAAGGATGCAGGTCTTACATGAAATGCAGGTGAGTTGGCTGGCTTTCTGCCATTGCTCCACTCGGTCCCCAGTGTCACTCACTCACCCACGTAACTGGGCCAGCCCCAATCAGGTTTGCTTCGCCGTTTCTTCTGTTGTGTTACTGTCCACTGGGCTTGGTTGGTTTCAGTTCACCTCAACAGTGGTCATCAGCTGCTCCATGGTTCGTGACCTCCGCCTTCACCCCTCATCCAGCCCCTCTAAGACCCTCTGCTTCCCTGGTGCCCGCATCCTGGATATTCAGCACAGACTCTCTACCATCATAACCAACTACTCCAACATCAGTTCACTGCTGGACACTGGTAACAAGATCATTATTTCAGGTCCCATCCCCACCCACAACAGAGGAATCGAGAGGGGGCCCTACATACCTGGCTGAAAGACTACTGTGCCGCCACTGGGATCCCCTATATCAACAACTTCGACCTGTTCTGGGCGAGGCCCATCCTTCTGAAGCGTGATGGCCTCCACCCAAACAGGAGGGAATCCCAGATGTTGTCTGAGAACATGGACTCTCATACATGTCTGCTGCCCTTCTCAGACTTTTGTCACCGATTTTATGGATTAGGGATGTGATTTCCGAAATTACGGATTTTCCGACCTGAAAATGTGACTCACGTGAATCATGCAGATCTGTAAAATAATGTAAGGGGGGGGGGGGTTGAGTCGACTCGAGTTGAAGAAGATCGCCCCGACGCTGTTTCAGAGCGTATTATTCAGGTATGTCAGGATCAGCGTTGCCCACTCTCATCCTGAGACACACGCTTTCACGTTCAGTCTCACGCTCTCACGCTGCCCAAACAATTCTCACGCCAAAACACTGCGACAGCAACAGAGATGAACAGGCGAGCATACGTACCGTTGGTTATGTACTGTAACCCCCATTCTATGAGTATAGACTCTTAAATTACTCTCTGCGCTGGAGCGCATAAGACGTTCAAGCAAGCTAGTGAGTGTGTGTTCATATTTGGCTGAGTGAATGAAAGCTAAGTAGCTAAAATTATTAGCTAGTGTTTGCTTATCTGCTAAGTTAATAAGCTAGTTAACATAGCCAGCTGTCAAAGTTAGTGCTAGTCTAGACACATGCAGCACTTGGCTGTATGAATGGTTGCTTTTCAAGTAACGTTAATCCTTATGTTAATTGTCCTGCTTTTTTGTCCTTTGCCAATCACATGCCTAATGAATACTTTGGAAACGTTTAACCTCACTCCGGCAATACAAGAACCCACACATTCGAAGGGTCACACCCTTGACCTAGTTCTGTATAGTGGTCTCATCCCTGGACAGTCTCCTGGATATCTGTGTGTCTGATAATAAAGCAGTATTCACTGTGGTTTTAACTACCCCATAATCACAGTACACTGGTCCACTGCCGTGTTTTAACTCTATGTCTGCTAGCAAGAGCTTTTTATCACTGCTTCTCTAACTGCTTTTAATCCACATTTTAACACAGAGGAGCTGGTCTCCCTTTTTAAATCACACCTGCCAGACTGTCCTGGACAAAAACAAAAAGTCAAATAGAACACCGCAAACCGTAAACTGTTGGATGGCACACAATTTTCTTCAACTCAATAACTTAAAATCAGAAATCATATTGATCAGTCCCCCAAACCCTATCAGTCTCATTGAGAGTGGCCTTGGTCCTATTGTCCTAATGTGAAACCTGCTGCCAGAAATTTGGGAGTACTATTTGATTCAGATCTAAGCTTTGCACCACAGTTGTCCAGTCCTGCTTCCATCAAATAAGAACCATCTCCAGAATCAAACCAATGCTTTCAGACTCTGACCTGGAAAAAATAATTCATGCACTCATTTTCTCTAGACTCGACTTCTGTAACTCAGAACCCAGACGTCACTCTCTCGCCTCCAACTAGTTCAGAATGCAGCAGTTAGGCTTCTTACTGATACATTTCTTAAAACCCATTTTTATAGACTTGCTTTTATGTGATGTTGATGTGATTTTAATCTTACTTTTGTTTTGCTTTATTTATTTATTGTATTGCTTTCTGTTGTTTTATTGCTTTCTGAGTATCCTGGTTTTGCTTTGTCTGTTAAAGCACTTTGTAAACTCTGTTTTTAAAGGTGCTATATAAATAAAGTTATTATTATTATTATTGTTTCTGATGCTGTTTGTATGTGCTTGTGTGTGACTGGCTGTTTGCTAAAGAGACCTTGATCTCAATGAGATTACCTGATTATGAATGGTTATAATAATAATAATAATAATAATAATAATATTACAGTGATTTATTTATATTGTATATGTAATATCCGTATCTTACCTGTTATTTTCTTATTCTTCTTATTCTATTTGTATAATCTACCAATGTTTTGGTCAGGCAATAGTCAATACAGTCACACACACAGTAATGCATTATTCTGAGCTCTCACCAGGGGTCTGAGCAGAGGAAAGCTTCACTGCTGGCCTTATAGCCTGCATGCAGTTTTCCGCTCTGCTTTTGTCACCTGGAGGGTTACTAATTGCACCCTGCAAAGTCGCACAGGTCCATCCACCACTCTTCATCTTCCCTCAGGGCCAGGAGTGGTTGGCACTGCCAATCTAAAGCCACGTTGAGAGACATTTACTGTTGGCTGGCTGAGCCCTTCTCTATCTGCAGACTTTTGTATTGCTTAAGGTATAAACAGCTTCTCTTAGCAATGACTCAGTTGCATCAAGTTAGACCACACAGTACTCTGTTAGCTCAGGTCTGCTTCTTTGAATTTTCATTACAATTATAGTAATAGTACCCTGCAGCACTTCCCTGTACCTCCCTCCCATTCATTGTTAACACACTTTACTGTATTCAGCTAAACAAGAACTTGGAAGGGTAAAGTGGCCTTTGGCATGTTGTGTTTTTCTGTCTCTGGCATATTGATTGAGGCGTAATGATGACATCGGCGACGTCATTTAAACAAGGCTTTAAACAGGCTCTCTGACCTGATCTCTTAAGTAAATGGCCTGCAATCCAGGACAAATTAGCATTTCTGATATCAGTGCAAGTACAAGGGAGGCTGGCTGTGTGTGTGTGTGTGTGTGTGTGTGTGAGAGAGAGAGAGAGAGAGAGAGAGAGAGAGAGAGAGAACAGTCCTGCTTTAATTTGAGGAATGAGGTAATGAGAGAGAGATGAGATAAGAGAAATAACAGAGGGAAATCAAAAGATTAGTTGCACTCACAAATGGCACGCAACAGCTGTGAGATGGATCCACCAAAGCCAACCTTGAATAATAAAGCCCCTCTATAATGTAAGTGATCTGATATGGTCCACACTACACTGACCTGGATTCCAGACTGATGTCTGGCTTATATCTAAAATATAAAATAATCAGTCTTAAAGTTCCAAAAATGTCTTCTCTGTTCTGGCCCTGCAGTGGTGAATTAATTGCCCTCTTAAGTCAGGACAGCAGATTCTCTGCCCATTTTCTTAGTTTGAGAGGGATGCACTTCCAATTTGTGATGACATGTACCTCTTCTTCCTATGGAGGTTGAATACACTTATTGTAATGTACTTTGGATAGTGACTGCCAGATTAATGTAATATAATGTTATGTTTTAGCAATATACAGCTATTCTGAAAGGCCAAACTGAAATTTCAAGTGATTCTTATTGTTAAATTTCTTGTATTTAACATTTTCATTACCCTTAGCTTCTTGAATTGATAGAAAGGTGCTTACAAGCCAAAGAGTCAACAAGAACATGCTGGCTCTGCTCTGCTAAATTCAGCTTTCCCCCAAAGAACTTGTAAGACATGACAGATGAAAAAACAATTACTTACAAATTGACATTGAATGTGAACTGAAACGTTGCAAAAGAAGTTGGCTGACTATGACGTGAATACATTGTAAAGCACCAACTGATGTTTATCTGGCTGAGATCTTTGCCAGCTGGAGGGTTTAGAACTAAAGTTGTAATGAAGCACTTATTTCTGAATGTTTAGCTTTGCAGTTCCATTTTTGCTTCTTTGTTTCTGTGACTTAAGTCAATTTTTATTTATATAGCCCAATACCACAAACCACAAATTTGCCTCGAGACTTTGCAATCTGTACAGCACACAACATCCTCTGTCCTTAGACCAGGAGTCATCAACTACATTTGTCCAAGGGCCAGAATTGTTCTTTTTACAAAATTAATGTTATTTTTGTTAGCCCATCAGTGTGAACAGATTTCTAAAAAACATGGGATATCCATAAAGATAACTACACACTTAACATATGAAACGCAATTGCAGAATGCAGTCCTGATTGGCAGGACATATTAATCAGTTTTGGTGCTATCAGTGTCCTGATTGGTGGAAAATGATTGCAAGAAGCAGGAAGAAAAGCCTTTTGAATTGTTTGTCAGCCACGCAGAAAGTATGTGAAAAAAATAAAAGGAAATGTTAAATGAGAGCTATAAGTTTGTACTCATTCTTGCGTGAAAATGTGGCACAAGCCGCATTTCATTCATAAAATAATTCATAGAAGAATAAAAGATTTCTGCTTCAACAAGGAGAGGACAAGGAGGAGAAACTAGAGAGAGATAGAGAGAAAGAGAAGGAGATTGGCACACAGCTGTGCTTGTGGGACACCAGCAAACAAAAGCACCGAGTTGGTTGTTGCTAGCCTTGCATAGCCATAACCATCTCACCACTGGTGTGCCCATATGGTATACCAAACAAAACGTTCTCAAAAAGTTAATTTTAAACAAATTCCAGGATGTAGACATGAGGGAAAGAGACAGACGCTAAATGGTATAAGTAAACTGTCAAGCGTTGTTTGATGTTGTTTTCTGTTGTCAGCATTATTGTCTTTGTTGTCCATGCTCCACAGGTAGAATGCAAAAAGGCCCAGCCTAAGGAAGTGATGTTTCCTTCAGGGGCACGAGGTCGAGCCAGGGGCCTACCATACACTATGGATGCGTTCATGCTGGGCATGGGCATGCTGAGTAAGTACACTGCTTTTATGTGTGTGTGCATATATTTATTTAACACAACTTAATGCCTTTCTTCAACTATAAACTCTATTTGACTTCAACTATAAAATACAGGCTCTATTTTCATGGCAATGCAAAGAGTAGCACAAGCAGCACTACCACATGCTAATATTTCTTTGACCTTGAAATGAACTTTGCCTGTTTATTTGGTATTTTCTTACCAAGCACAACATACATAATGGAAAAGGTGGAAGGGTACATGCAAACATTCAAATGAGGCAATAAAAAGCATGTTTTGTCAAAGCCTGGGTCTTAGATGTTGCCCTGAGAACACACCATTGATAGAACCTGGTCTGTTTCTGGGGAAACATCACGCTGATAATTTGGTGACTCTGTCAAGTAGTTATTATATTAGACATCTTCTGTTACTGTGAATATAGTTTTTTACTGACTGTGCATCTTTGGCATAAAAAAATAATTTTGAGATTAATTAAGTTCTATCTTATCATATCTCATCTTGTAGCTGTAGGTATTGAACATTAAGCTACCGCTCAAAACTGTTTCTGCCTTCTTAGCCCAGAGATTTCAACTGAATTTCTTATTTATAACTTTATTTAAAAACCATTATAGTTGCAATATAATAATATTAATATATTGAAATATAATTACCTTTTAATTGAGGTAATTACCTCACCCTCCAGTTTATATTTTACCTAATTCAGCCCTACAGATGGTACCGTAGCAAATATGGGTTGAATATATATAAAATCCATGGAAAAGACGTATGGCCTTTTGGAACCTTTAGGAACTTATTAAAATTATATAAGCTTGTGCGACAAGATATATGTAATGGTTCCTTCAATAAATCCTTCAAGAGATATCCGCCTCAGAAGAAATCATGAATAAAGAGACCTACGTTGCCCAGAAACCAAAGAAATTCTCTACACAGAATGAGGAAATGGGGTAAATTTTCTCAAAGGATGGGTCTGCAGCTACAAACTGCACTCATGTCAGAACTGGAGAGAAAAAGTAAAGAAGTTTGATTGGCATAGAGAAATTATTTTATTTATTATTAAAATTATTATTTTGGGGCTGCAAGGTGACAAACAGCAAACTGTAAAGACAAAAGGGTGGTAGTTCATGTCTGAGGGATTGGGACTGTGAAGCAGCTTCCGTTTGGCAGAGAGGCTTAAAGGGAGAGACGCAGAGCTGGCAACCTGAAGGTTTAGCTTGGTAAAAAAAAAAGAAACATTGCAAAGTTTATAAGATAAGCTAAGTTCACTTCAAACCTCTGCTGCAGGAATTATCTTGAGTGAAAGACATTTCATCATTGTGAATGGCTGTCTGAGGAGGAGGGAGATCGAACAGGAACATGAAGATCATCAAACCCCGTGCAGGCCCCGTTGTCAGTACTGCATTGGATTATAAATGGATGAACAGAACTGAATGGGCTTTGTCTTCTGTTTTACAGTCAGTATGTCTTGACATAATCTTGTCTTGTACAAAACCCATCTACAGTGGTGGCACAAAATATCCCACCCTGCCGTGACAATGCCGCACCTTTGCTGCGGTTGCGCTGCACCTATGGTGCACCATATAATGTGTTACAGTATAATGTCAGTAGGGGGCACTCAGCTTACACACAGCTTTGCACAGAAAAACCCACTACTGCACAGTGGTTTGGGATGGGATGTACAGAGCACTTGACTGCAGATTTTAAATGTTCAGTGAATAACCAAAAGAGCAGGTAACATGTTGAGGAAAACTGTATGCTGCCACACAATTCCCCAACGTGCTGCTTTACCACAGCCATAGTTACTGGCATCTCCACAGCCTTCATGGGCAAAAGACAGCTGCATGTCAGCACCATCAAGTCGCCTTCGTTTTAAAATACTGTGAAGCACAGAAAAAGCCCTGTGATCATTTTTTTTAACATTGTTATGCATATTATGCATATGCATCACCAGTCTATGAAACATACTTGTTAGGTTCTAAACCTAATGGGTAGGCTGAAGGAAGTAACCCATGAGACAGAGGAAGCAGGAGTCCAAGTTCAAAATGCAGAGCTGTTTTATTTATTTTCATTTCTTTGTAGATTTATTTATGTGTGGTTTTAGCTTTGCAAAAGAGAACAAAAAGCATAGGCATTCAATTCAGAATAACTAACATGATTTGTGATGACTGAATTAAATATATGAAATGACATTTACTCACAGGACACACACAACACAGCTTGGAGTCAAAAGAAAGAACAAAGGGAGGCAACCTATATAGCCTCATGCTAAATGGAGAAGTCATTGCAGCTGGCCAGGGTGTTTCCCTTTCCAGGCAGGTGGCTTGGTTTCTTCTCCCTGCCTGAGGTGTGATCAGATGATTAGGAGACCTTTCAGTGGGGACTTCTGACATTTCTTGAAACTGCTTGCAGACTCTTTTTGAAAGTGGAAAAGTATCAAAGTAAGACAGCTTAGCGAACAGTGGGAGCTAACAACTGGAAAAAGGGCACCGAAAAAATTAAGGAACATAAAGAAGACACAGACACAGAATGACATAATAAAGGCCCTTGACATTTATGTTAAGTCTAAGAGTCATTCTCAATGAAATGGATGAATCAAAAATATTCTCCATTCTCTTGGATGAGATGATTGATGTTTCCCCAACAGGTGTCTTTTGTTGTTCACTTTGTCCATGAGATGGAAATCAAGGAGTGATTCTCAAGTTTTTGACTTGACAGGAAATAACATCAGGGGCCAAGGCTATGATGCAAACATATGCTCCAAACACATACGTGTGTGTGTGTGTGTGCGCGCGCAAAATAACTGTTAGTTAATAGTTAATTGTTCCCTGTGTGTTTTTTACAGTGGTGTAGTAATTAAAGTTTAAATCAGTCACAAAACAATTTTAATCTTAACCAGGATCTGGAACTGTTGCCCCACTGCATGCAGCTGGTGCCCTTTATTTTTTTCACGCATTCCCCTCCACCACTGCTCCAAACCATTAAAAGTTGCTATAGAGCTGTTACAGCCGACTGACAGCTGATCCAGTTGTGATGAAGCTGTGCTGTCGCTTCAGTTCAGAGGAACTCATTTCTTGAAAAGCATGTTTCCTCTATTCCTCTTGTCACAAACCGGCTCAATGTATGTGACAAAAAGGAGAGGCAAGTCAGATCAGAGTGCCAATTAATGATTTTATTAGAAATAAACAAACAACTATTTATAAAAGGAAGGCATGAGGTGTGGAAAGTAAGAGCATCAGTAGTGAGTGGAATGTATGGGTGAGTGAAGAATGTATGTTTGTGCAAGTGTTGTAAGCAGCAAAATGGAAAACCAAACCAAAACCTGGACAGTGTGGATGCTAGGAGAGAGCGAGAGACAATGACACCAGGCAGGTAATATAGCCTTGGTGAAGACCCACACAGGTGCCACGTCATCACCCCGACAACCCTCTGACTGCAAGCTCCTGCAGGAAGAGAGCAATCAGCTGCAGGCAGAAAGGGGAGGGGTCGAAACACCCCCCTCCATTAAAACGGGGTTCTACTAAGAACCACAAACTAAACAAATTAACAAAACTTTAATCTAAGATTTACAGTATGTCTCCATTTGACACATTGTGAATACATTACCCATAATCCAGAGGTTCTCCTTCCCAGCTACATCCTCCAAAACATCTCCATCCCACAACCCCAGTAACCTTGGTACCACAGGAGCAATTTAAGAGGAAGAAGGAGAGGGATGAGCAGAGGAGAGCATGGAAAGGACAAACAATCAACCACATGGAATTAGAGGGTCTAAGGGTGCACGAAACAGGGCGTCTGCTATGGTATTAAACACCCTTAATGACGTATATCTAAGTTGTAGGGCCGTAAGAACAATGCCCATTTCGTTAGCCTCTGATTAGGGGTTTGCAGTGCATAGGAAAGCGAGGAGTATACAACAGTGAAGAGTATGGTCAGCGGGAAATGAGTCCACATCAAAATGTTGATCTCAGAATGAGCGCCCAAGCTCATCACAAATCTCCAACAAGGTGGCCTGCAGCTAAACAAAACATCTCAAAATGCTCCTGTCTTCACAAAATTCCACCAACCAAATACACAAAACTGGAATTAACACATAAGCGCTAAACCAAAGTAGCATACCCAAAGGTTCCTCTAAACAAAAAGGCTCACCAGCCAACCAAGTCGTCCCAAGACGCACAACACACGGAAACCAAGCTACAACAAAGCACATACCAACAGAACTGAACAAAGCATGAGCTGTAGTGCTTATATTACCAAAGCTAGCATGCCAAGCTACCAAGTCACAGACACTAACAAATGATGGTTAACACTTCAACTTCCTCACTATTATTTTTAGTTCCTTACCTGCCAAAGGAAACTACCACATGCCTAGCCATTTCAAGGCAAGGTAGCACTACATCACATCATCAAGACTAAACAAAATGGCACTGGTTTTACACTATTAGCCAATCTAGGTTTTACGTGACAAACCCACAAGACAATACAACTACATGTGCAATGGTGAAGTCACAGCCACAATGGAAGCCATCACCACAACCAGACATCCCAACAATTCACTACAAACTTTGACTAGGACACATGGAAAAACCAAACCTGGGGTAACAAATGAACAGGATACCCACCCCTATATCTATGCTAACTATAACCATTCAGGCTAACTAACTAGCTCACCCCTAGTCTTCGTGCAGTTAACAGTGGGGGGGGGGGGGTTTATGCACACGAAACCAGTGGGGTGAAGAAAGCAGCCAGCAACTGGCGACCCTCTCACAGCCACGGAGGTGCTCCCGAGCCAAGAGCTCTACCCACCTTCGCTGCCACCTAGATTGGATCACCACGAGCTCCCTAGAGGAACCCGCTGTCAAGCCTATCAGGGGAACAGGTACTCCTGAACAAACGGACACAAACATACCCCCGGGAAGGCCTACCACCAAGCCCCAATCAAGTACACAATGGACAAAAGAAAAGGACCAAATACTCATCTCTCACAAACTACCTTCAAACAAAAGACCCTGACATTTCCTCTCCAAAATGGTGGGTGAATAATTACCAAACTATACTAACAGTTAGGTCCAGAAACAAACCATTCTACACTCCTTGACAGACAAACCACATCCGTAGCCACTGCCACAGGAAGTAGCAACCCACCAACCTAATCCGGGCCAAGTTACAAAACAAATTATGCCAAAGGTAATTTACTTTAGTCAATTTAATTTACTACCAAACTACTTGGTATCCCGGACGAGCCCCCACTTGTCACAAACCGGCTCAACGTATGTGGCGAAGTGGAGAGGCAAGTCAGATCAGAGTGCCAATTAATGATTTTATTAGAAATAAACAAACAGAACTCTTTATAAGGAAGGCATGAGGTGTGCAAAGTAAGAGCATCAGTAGTGAGTGGAATGTATGGGTGAGTGAAGAATGTATGTTTGTGCAAGTGTTGTAAGCAGCAAAATGGAAAACCAAACCAAAACCTGGACAGCATGGATGCTAGGAGAGAGAGTGAGAGACAATGACACCAGGCAGGTAATATAGCCTTGGTGAAGACCCACACAGGTGCCACGTCATCACCCCAATGACCCTCTGACTGCAAGCTCCTGCAGGAAGAGAGCAATCAGCTGCAGGCAGAAAGGGGAGGGGTCGTAACACTCTTTCTTTGCAACTTTTCGTGCATCTTTCCTCCTATCCTCAGTGGGAGTAACTAAGATGCAAGGAAAAGATGCAAGTGATGAAAAAGTGGATGCAATTAAGGGAGTTGGGATGTACCCTTTATCTATGTCTGCTGAGTCGTTTGCTGTGTTTGTGAATAGACAACTGTCTATTTAACTTGTTAAAGTCTTCTTCTGGTTTCCAGTGAAGTTCCTTATCACACACTGTTAAGAAAAATACAATTCCTTCTGTACAAGTGGCCATTAAAACTGTTTTTGTTTGTTTTGTTTTTTTAATTACAGAAACTTAGCTATACATTGTCAAAAAAGTTACAGTAGGACAAAAACGTCCTGTTTGTTTAGTATGCCAGGTAAGCAAGCTGTAGGTAGATGCGGCACAGATATTGACTTTCTTCTACGTTTTCGTGAGCATGAGATTCAAGTTTATCCAATGATGGACAGCGGCAGTGGCTCTTTAGGTTCCTCTCCCCAATTCAGCCTCACTGTTCCAGCCACACTCCCTCATAGTTACATTCTTGCTGCAAATCGCTCAACCTGACCACATAGTTGCTGACACAATTTTTAATACTTTGTATGAGAAATGTGTACATTTTTTATTATTTCAGTTTGAAATAGTTCAATTTAAGTTCAGATGAGCTTTTCTTAACAGTCGTATCTTGCCTTCTCTCCAGGTTATCCTAACATCGTAGCTACTTATGGAAGAGGCTACGCTGGCTTTGCCCCAAGCTATAGCTACCAGTTCCCTGGTAAGTTCTCTCTTAAACTGTTTGATTCCTTTTCTTACACACACTCACAAACACACACACACATACGTAGGTGTCAGATCTCAGCAGGGTTCTTCAGAATGAATGTGTAATGCTGTCACATCAACCCAGCCTGACCAGCTCTGCTTAAAGTCCCCTTACTGGCAATTAACACACACCAGTCTAATCTCAGTGAAATGCAATCCCCCTTTCTCTTTGCAATCCCTTTACTACCTCTAAAGACCTTTAAAATGGGAAATGCCAGAGCAATTCCTAGAACACTAGCCATCAGCAATCCACACTTAACACCTGATTTAATGGTTTATTTGGCAGAGTGGGAGGAGGGCTGGTGTCCCAGCTCCCTGTCTTGCACTGATGCCAACATGTGACAATGCCTTCTTCTGAGATGATTCAGAGAGAATTGCTACGGCTTTGAAATTTGTTTTGCATATGTTATAGTATTATTATGATTTGGATTATGTAATTTAATTGAAGAGATCTTTATTAATAATCACACACAATATTTGCTGCTCTCTATTGCTGATTGATTTAATACAGTTGTTACTAATACCTGAGCTAGTTGGGCAAACATTTAATTTACTCTTTGAAACATCTAACAAGTAGCTCATTACCAGGAAGAATACCCTGGCATACAGGACGTGAAAGAGTAGAAGAACTGCAGCCTGTCTTGCAAGAGAGCTGCAATAGCATGCAAGCTAACTATGCTGTTAACTTTGGGGTTTTAGTCTCATGAAGGTGGCTCACTTTTAACCAGGACACATCACCATAGTTATATAAGCTGAATTGCTAACTTTCTGAAGAGCAGGAGATGCTTTGGAAAAGCTCCAGGGGGCATCTGGGTGGTCTTTTCATGAGATTTGTTAACAATAATAATAATAATAATAATAATAATAATAAGAAGAAGAAGAAGAAGAAGTAATAAAAAGTTAACACCAGCCTTTATTAAGTTTGTATGTTTGCTATCTTTTTCCTTTATCAAGTTAAATTAGACTTGTCTATTAATCTATTAAAAATGAAATATTCTGTTAATCTTTGCAGGGAAATTGTTCCTCGGAAATGGGCCCGCCCTAACTTTTTAGGAGCAATGTGTAGTCACAGGGAACCAACTCTAGCTGTGAAGCTAGTGTCTTATTCAGGTCACCAGTGTAGCAAGTTACACTGGTAAAAAGTGGCACCAGTCAGACATGTTTTAGCCACTGAAAAACCTGACTGAAATGTGTCCGGTATAGATGAGGTGAAACCGAGCGTACAGACAGAAAACAGGTAAGGATGAGACGATTAAATACGATCTAGCAAGTCCAGTTTGAGTAATAGATCCATGAGTTTGAAAGTGTTATCAGACACCAAAATACTGCATAGTGTTGCTGTGAGACAGTATTTTGCAACTCACTGTGACGTAATTTTCTCTTTCATCTCCGCATCTGGCAGGAACGGTAAACGATAGAATTACAACATTCAGGTTATGAAGGAATCTACTCAGAGTGTGTGCACACATTTGATTGGCCAACGCAGTGGATTGTTGGAGGACATTGCATTTCAACCTTTTTGTTAACCCCAGCACACAGAACCTGTGTTTTTTTGTTGTTGTTTGTTTTGGCACCATTGAAATGCATTAGGGTTTGAGAGTTTTTTTTTTTCACATTGTGCTGTTTGTTTTCAACCTCATCTAATACCTAACATGACTTTCTTTTGGAGCAACCAGGAGAAAGCCCAGACAAACACAGGGAGAGCATGCAAACTACACAGAGACAGGCTGCAACTGGCCAGGTTGAGTTCAAACCTGAGACCCTCTTGCTGTGAGGAGAAAATACCGAGAAACAACTGAGCCACATACTTGCAATTTGTCATGGTCACTCTTGTGAAAACTTGCCAAAGAGCTCACTGTAGCCAGAATTTATGTCTTACATTATATTTGTAAAATCTTCACTCTGCAATGTCTCCCTGTTTGACCGCATTCATTAAAAAGCAAAAGGTTGGGATGGAAATGGGCTGAGAAATGGAGCAATGGTGGAGGAGTCCCATGGTGTGACGTGTGACAAGGAAGGAAAGGAAACTGGATTCAAATATGTCAGCCTCAGGACTGTGCTGCCTTCAAGACCACAGACCACAGCGCACCAGGGAACACAGCAGGCGGCTGTCATTCTTCACACACACATACACACACACACACACACCCAGCTGATGGCCCACTAGGGTTGGCCAAGACGGTTTGGCAAATCCCAGCCTCCTCCAACTGTAACATATCCTCCAACTACCCTTGCTCATCAACAGTGGTTGCTCCATGTCTTACTGATGGCAGAGCTTTGTCCCCTGAGGCTGAGCGAGGGATCAAGGCCTGTACCCTGAGTATGTTGCTGTTGTGGTGGAAATTGTTTATTTTCCTTTTGAAGAAGTGAGCAAATAAAATGAAGATACAACAAGCAATTGTCTTTTGTATATTTAATTAAGCAAAAGAATAAAGCAATCAAATAAAATGGTGATTAAGAATAAAAAAAGTAAATAAAAGGAAGAGCGAGCAAGCACACAGAGTCAATCTTATTTCAGCTGAAAGGACAGAGATCATACACCAAGATGCATATGAAGAGTCTGACCCCAAAGGGCAGATGCAGTCACATATTTATAACTTCACAATACATAGAAGAAAATAGAAAGGGAAGGATATCAGGATCAACCATAAACCACATCATCTCTGTCTCTAGCTAAGTGTTCTTATCCAAGGATAAGAACAGGTCCAAGGATAAGAACACAGGGCAGACTGTTCTCCTTACACCCCTCATTACAAACAAGTTGTCCTTCAGTAATCAAACCCAAACTGGATACCAATGTACTTTACGTCAGAGATGACCCATAACAGAAATTATCAAAGTACATAGAGTGCAGAAAAAATAAATGGAAAACAGGATATTACTTAAAAACACATCTAGTAATAGGAAATGAGAAATTTTGCCCTTACAGCTGTAATCACAACCATAATGCTTAGTGTGTCTATCTCTCCGTAACAACATGGAAGTTGTTATTTTTCTAAGGCGTTACCAGATTAGGTGAACTTTTTTTAATCCCGTGGCTCCTCTTGTGAAATGATTTTGCCTTTTCCCTGTGATTTCCTGATAGCACCAGGACAACCTTGGTACTCGGACATGAAAAGTTTTCTACCCCCTTTCCCTTCGCAGTGTTGAGAGATTTAGAATAGTTGGCTAAAAATTGACTGTTGAGAAAGCGTGGAGCTCATCTTTTTCTGAAACAATGCCCATAATCCTCGCCATGGACTCAATTCAGAGGAGGTCAAACAAAGTGTTTGTGTGAAGGCTGTGAGTGTTCATTCTGCCTCTCCACTTTTATTCTACCAGCTGTTTTTGGCTCCATTTAACACAGTTTTATTACAGCATCTTTATATTCAGGCTGATTCAGAGTCAACTTCTTCCATTGCCTTATCCTGTTTTCATAGCCCATTTAGTGGTTCCTTGAATGCTTGTGGTGTGTGTGGGAGATGCAGCGCTGATGGTAAATTGCAACAGTAATGATTACAGCTACACTCCATGTTGGTATTGCTTTTGTATATTTGCTATAGACATGTCATGTGTAGTGAGTGTGAGAGACTTATGCCTTATGCACCAGAAGACACACATTGTGACACACACAACAATAATTCCAAGAGCAGTGATGTCAGTTGCATTTGGACTACTTGTCCATCGCTGTGGTGAGATATCAGTGAGAGGAATGGCATCTTCCACAGCTTTCTCTGGCCACTTTCTCATCCCCTGTCCATTTTACACAAACCAATTGTCTCCTTGTATTTGTCACAGTCCATTTTTGGTGGAGGACATGTTGGCCTCTGATGAGAGCTGAAGGTTGTGGCACAGCAGTGGGTGCCTGTTTATGCATGTGTGTGGTAGTGAAGCGCCAAGGTCACAGCCTTTTAGAGTCAATTTCCTTTGCAGGCCCAGCTAATAAAAGCTTCCCCTCCCTCCTTTCTTTCTTCCCTCTTTCTGGTTACCTGTTTGTTGAGGGCCATGCCTGGAATTGATGTTTCACTTTTGATTAGTGCCTAATCAGTTATGCAAAGAGTTATCATTGAAGACACACACACACACACACACACACACACACACACAAGGCACATACAAACACAAGTTCAGCTAAAATCATGCAACATCTTTTTACCACAGAGATTCAGCACTCTATAGCTGAATGGTAGAAACTGCATCAAAATAAGGTGAAATAATTTAGCAGTATTCTTATGAAACTGAACTCAAAATTACCTTTAATTATATCCTTAACTGCAGAGAGAACCAGGCATTTATTTGAATCATGCTTATATTAGAGACAGGTCTTTATTTTAAAATTTCATTTTCTGATCTGCTCCTGTATTCATTTGCTATTGATGCTGTTTGTGGTTAATGCAAATACTTCTTTCATGTTCTCATAATGTTTTATATTTATATGCAACAACGGAGTAATGTCATTCTCAACACTCTTCACTAACAGAAATAGTGTTCTCATTTACTAATTAAATCCAATTTGTTGTACTCTTCCATATTTTGTTTGTTTCCATTTTCTTTTTGTCATGCAGCCTCTTATTTTTTATTCAAATTCAGTCAGGTGTGTTTTTGCCTAAATTTGTAACAAAGTTGTTTGTTTGTTTGTTTGTATGCAGTTACACCACCAAATGTGCATACTGCCATAATCAGAACTGGGGGGTTTGTGTCTGACAATTTCTGTAACTTTCCAAAACTGACAATCTGACATTCACACCCCCTTCACGCATCGATTGGCCAGGTTTACAGAGGTGAGAAAGTAGGCAGGGTTTCAACTTCTCTCTCAAGCGCTCTTTTTTTTTGTTCTTAAGGCAATCATTTCTGTCACTTTTTGTGTGTACAAGTGAAACACTATGAATGCCCCCCTACCCCCACACTCTCTCTTAAACATGTTTGTCTTTCTATACTTGGGAGGACCTTCATTGACATAATGCATCCCCTAGCCCATAACCAGTAGCTCACAAGCAAGTGAGCAAGACTTGCAAAAAGCTATGCAGGAATGAGCCTGGTCACAACCTGGAGGGAGACCATACGAATAACATACTGAACAAGAGAGGCTGGGATCATTGTTCCCCTAAAACCTAACCGACATCTTTTTAATTTTTATGATGTTTTATATTTAGAGGAGTTTAATATTATTTTACCTGAGCCCGTGCACCACAAGCTACACCCTTAGGATGTAGACCGTCTCGCTTTTAACATAACCTAAACCTAATTCTAACCTTAAACTTAAAACCAAGTCATAATCTTCAAACAGTCCTTTGAAGTGGTGAGGACCGTCCAAACTGTCCTTACAATGCAGAAATGTCCCCACTACGATGGTTTAAAACTCACAAAGATAGCAATACAAAGCCACTCACACACACACACACACACACACACACACACACACACACACTTAAAAGCACCCTACTGGCTAATTTGGAGCTCATTTCCATGTGTGTTTAAGGAGCAGGCTGTCCCTCAGGCTCAGCACACACAGTCATGCTGTTGTCACTCAGTGCTGTGCTTCCTGCATGGAGACAGTTGTCTGAATACTTGTGACTGGGCTTTACACCGTGATTCCCAAACAGCCATAAGATGCCCCTTCAACATATGCGGCATGCTGTAGGCACATTGTCAGCCATCACACTGTATTGGGGCAGTAACCAATTGTGACATAGACCAGAGGTTCAAGCAAGTGGGTCTGTCTGTTTTTCTGTAAAGAAGTTATGCCAGTTAACCTTCATTTTACTGAAAAATCTTTAATGTGAGGATGAAATGTTATATATAAATCACATTTTCCCCTTCATGACTAAATAAAACACAAAGACTGGAACCTCATTGCCTTATTCCTGCTTTCAGCTAGAATTTGTGATTACTTTTGGTTAAAAGTTAAAATACAGCTACATCTCACCTCATCAACTATAGTTGAATGTTTGCGGTTTTACACTTATTTTAACTTGAGTTGGACGTGCTATGCAATTCTGGAGCATTATGTCAATGACTAGGAAAATTTAAAAAGCTGCATTTTTATACCATGTTGCAGTAAATGCTTTGCCATGTTAGAGGGACTCCATTGCATAAAATTATTTCTTTTTGCAGTTTTTACAGTACAGTCTATCAGTACTGCCATTTGTATTTTGAACACTTGCTTCAGCTGGTAGTGGATACATTGTGGAAGTGGTTTCCTCATTTGCATTATCCATACTCTGATGCATGGCTGATGTTTAAAATCATTCATAATCTTGCACCCCCTCCTCTTAGAGCAAGGGTCACCAACTACCTTTGTCCAAGGGCCAGAATTTTCTAAGCAGACAATGTGGGGACCAGACTTTCAAATATATATATATGTATATAAAAATATAAATATAAAAATATTTCTCGAGCTTCTCGTGTTCCTTCTTCCAGATGTTGTTGTCGCTTGGGATTGCTACATCTATTACTACTGCCTTCTTCTGCTGTTTGTCCACCACTACTATGTCTGGTTGGTTTGCCATCACTAGTTTGTCAGTCTGTATCTGGAAGTCCCACAGGATCTTAGCTTGGGCATTCTCAACCACCTTCGGAGGTGTGTCCCATTTTGACCTTGGGACTTCCAGCCCATACTCGGCACAGATGTTCCTGTACACTATGCCAGCCACTTGGTTATGGCGTTCCATGTATGCCCTGCCTGCTAGCATCTTACACCTCGCTGTTATGTGCTGGATTGTCTCAGGGGCATCTTTGCATAGTCTGCACCTGGAGTCCTGCCTGGTGTGGAAGACCCTGGCCTCTATCGGCCTCTATCTTGTGCTCAGAGCTTGTTCCTTATATATATATATATATATTTTATATATATATATATATATATATATATATATATATATAAGAGACCTAATTAGCTTATTATTGTTTAATATTTTCACTTTTTTTTTTACTAAATTAATGTTATTTTTGTTAGCCCATCAGTGTGAACAGATTTCTAAAAAACACTATCTGAAAACACCGAACAACAGACCTAAAAACACCCCTCAAACTCCTGCTTCTACCGTACGAACCATACGTTCAATCTCCAAAGTAAGGATATCACTGGAAAGACAAGAACCTTCCGAACGCAGTGATGTAAATGACGTTTGTGGGTTTAGAAATGCAGAAACGGCAGCAAGTTAGAAATGTGAGGGTAAAGAGAAAAGGAGAGATTTTCTGCTCAAAGTTATAATGGATCTCTATGTGGAGCTCGCCCGGGAGGCTGGGCTTTGAGGCTCGCTGTGGCGAAACTGTAGCTCTGCTGAGTCAGCATTCACACTAATTAGCTGCTAGCTTACTCTGGTGCAATTACTTTTAATTGTGCACTGTCCCTGCAAAAATAGATAAATACCAGTGACTAGCTATATGATCTGGGCTAATCTGACCAGCATGGTTTTTTTTGTCTGGAACACACATTCTGAAATTTGGTGCCACATGTACCAAGATGTAGTGTGCAATCATTTGGTTTGTAGAGCTTCCTGAACTACTGAAGTCCTGTATCAAATGGTTCAGTACAAATACAGGACTATTACACCACAGTTCATACTGTCCGTTTACTATTGAGTATATTATGTTGTATATTAGGTGGAACATTTTAATTAAAACATTATCAAATCATTTTTCATTCATCCTTCATCCTGTGTTTTGTGAGGTTGACCCAAACGCAGGACACAGACACAGGGGTAAGGTGAGATAAGGAAGATTTATTGTTGGGAAACGGGGAAATGGAGGTAGAGAGACGAGGAGAAGTTGGCTGGCAGAAACTGAGGGGAGAGGGGCGATGGTGGATGGCAGAGCTGGGCCAGGCTGGATGGACAGATGAGGGTAAGTGGCGTAGGCAGGCTGGAGTTACCTTCAGGGTTAGCAGGTAGGCAAGCAGGCAGACAAGAAGGCAGACACGCAGGGAGGAAAGCAGGCATGAGATGATCAACTGTACCTGAGACTGAGGGCAAGCTGAGGGTGCACAGTGGTAGGCAGGCAGGCGGGAAAAGACAGTGGGCCTCATTTTCTTATTTTTCTCTTATATTTGTTCTTGCACACAGTAAGAGGAAAATAAGAAAATCCTACGTGGGATTCATAAAACGTGCTGACATCCAAGTCTGTTCTTACCCACCTGGGTATGTTGATGAATTGCGTTTGATCTTAAATTGGATGCGCTTGCCAGGCAATTTGCGATTAGTATAGGGAAACGCCCCAATAAACCCATATAAGGCCAGCAGACACAGTGCTGTGTGCAAACCACAAACCAACAAGCCACTGACATTTGACAGGTAACGTTAAACTCAGAAGAAAGTTAAAGGAAAGGAAATGCCACCTAAGGGCAGCAAAAAGAAAAGAAAACCTTTTCTTCTGCAGAAACAGAAACTTTGCTTAAAGTGTATTTCTACCCTCAAATTCTGCTAGAACCCTCTCTCCCAGCAAATTTAAAAAATGCAGCGAGTGCGGGAACAACACCTGTAGGAGGTGTGGCCTCATGGCTACTAGTGTGTGGGTCAGGAGACATGGGGGACACTGACTGACACTGATTAGAGTCTCTTTAATATAAATTTCATGACATAGACAGGTCCCAACCGGTCGATGTCAGCATTGGCCTCGCAAGTTCAGGGCTGATGTAAAACAGTAGATAGCGTGTTGAGCCATTTTCAAACCATGAAATGCTGATTTTTATAAATTTGGTAAGAAATGTCAATATTAAAACCAGCATTGATGTGTGTCATCACAGTACAGTCATATCATTTAGTTTACAGCTCAAAAAATACGTGCAGTACCTCTTTAATAAAGTTTCGTTAAGAAAAATATCTTATTTTCAAGTGCGAGCAGTGGGGTCACCGGTCCAGAAAAGCACAAAAAGGCACAAAACCATCAACCTCCATGTCTTCAGCTGGTGGCGGGTGGGGTGGGGGCACACCATGTTGCATTGCAATATTGTGCAGAACACAGCAGGTCGTGGTTATTTTGCAGGGTTTTTTTCCAGGATTGTAAAAAAAAAGCTTGCCACCTGCTGTGTCTAGGCATATCACAGGCCTTTCAGGTCCTGCTGGGTCTGAGGGTTCGTAAGTGGCATCATAAGCCACGGTAATAGCAGATAGCCCCAATCACTTAAATTAAAAGCTGGATTTATGTTGAAAGATAATAATGCAGACTTGTGAAAAATCTATAAAATTAACACTTAAACCACCCATCTCCAGCAGCACCTTGATCCAACCACATACCCACCGAATGGTTGTGCAGCACGAAAGAGTTGTGTGCGGCCAGTTGGTAGTCCAGTGATGGCAAATAAATCCTTTTCATCTGCATCTGCTAAGCAGCGGTGGAAACTGAATGTACTGTGTTAAGGTGTGTGTGTGTGTGTGTGCATATTGGTCTAATTTTGTTGTCATTTAGGCTAGGCCTAATCATCTTTAATAAACATTTAAAATTATTAAATGAATAAATAATTGAACATTTTTCTTCTGTGTTTTCATAATGCAAATTGCTTTTTCATCATCATTAATATTTCACAACACAAAACGCAAGTTGGCTTTTGTGTGTATTGGCTTACGTGTGGTCTAGGGCACTCTTAAATTTTGATCATAAGAACAAGAGGGAGGTCTGCAAGTATTAATGAATGCCACAAAAGTTCTTAAATTGTTCACATGCACAATTTAATCAAATCTGTGCGTATACATAATCCATACATGAGGCCCAATGAATATTAACAAGGAATAGTACTCAGAAATACACCGCACTACCACTAAAGGTGAACAAACTATCTGGCACCGAGTGGGTGAAGAGCCAGGGTTGAAATACTGCTGGGTTGATGAGTTGATGGACAGCATGTGGGCAGGTTCAGCAGGTGTGCATAATCAGCAGGGATCATCTCAGAGAGGTATTGCCATGCCCACACCACAAACACAGACAGATGGGGGAGTACAGGAGACATGGGAACATGGGAAACCCAAGGGAAAATACTGGAGCACGGCTGTGACACATCCATTATCTGTATCACTTATAGGGTCATGGAGGGCTGGAACCTATCCCAACTCATATTGGATGAGAAGCAGAGGACACTTTCTATAAGTCATCAGTCCATCATAAGGCAGCAGTAATGTTATTACTGATAGGAATGATGGCAAAGGCTACAAAAATAAGACCCAGGTTGTAATAAGCTGGAATTATCCTTAAAGTTATAATCACATTGCAAAATATGCAGATATTAAGCATTGGTAAGGTCACACAAAGGATGCATTTCATCGGCATGTGAAAACTGGATTTCAGTAAGGACCACTATAGTCAAAGAAAACTTAATTTCCATCTGCAATAGTTACATTTGGCAGCATGGCTCTGTTCTGGGAGCTCCCCGCCCTTCCACGTGCATACGCGGAAAGCCTAGGACAGGGAGAGCACACCTCCCTGCCCTTCCATGACATACATGGAAAGCCTGAGGCAGGGAGAGCAGCAGCAAAGATTCCCCTGGGGTACACAACATGACATTGATTAAATCAGACATAGTGTGAAAAGGAGGAGCTGGGGTGGAGGCGGGTTGCAAAGCGGCTTGCAGAGCAAGCAGCAAGGGTAGGCAGGCTAAAGCAGCTTAAATAAGGCGCCCTGAATGAAATTTGCCAATGGGTGCATAGAATGGAATCAGCTTATCATGATGTGGGCTGGCTTAAAGATCAACTGCTATCAGCTGATGTAGCTGGGATCGTGAGCTGAGCTTGACTTCGTGGCCTGCCTGAACTAACACTATGCTCAATTTGAAAGAGCAGAGGGCTTTGGAAATAGAGGGTTTGTATTCTCTTGTTCTCCCCTCACATGTTAATTGTACCAGCCAAGGCTCTGCTGCAGGAAAAAATCAACAACAATATATATGCTGTTTACTCATACCATTTTCAAGCTCACATTTTAATTTACAGGTTTCATTTCGATGTCCATTTCAATCAACTTGCTATTTTTTGGACCAAGTTTATTTATTTTGTTCCAAAATTGCTGTGGGTACTGATATGTACTTGTTCTAACTGGATGCAGACTATCAATTTTACTGTTGACTTGCTTTTCCATTGTGTTTTGCTTTAAGACCTATTTTTTTTGCATTCAGCCACTTCAGTTCATTCATAAATGCAGAATTGCTGCTGCTCTCTGAGTCCTTTGACTTAGCTTGTCTCGTGTTATCAGCCATGATCTTGCTCAAATGGGAACTATTCAAGCCCCACAATAAACACTCAGGTTTCACCAACTAATTTGATAAATACAGATCAGACTTGGTCAGTATTTCATGAGCTATTTATACATTTGTGGAGACAATACAGAAACAAAGAACGCTCATGCGGCCATCTTGGATCCATCCCAGTCAGGAAGGTGCAGTTCCCTTCACTGCCCTCTAGGCCAGCTCCATAGTCTTGAACTAGATGTGAGCTGCAGCAGGGAGCCAGTGTAATGAACAAAGAAGAGGAATGAGCAAGTTGAACACCAGATGGTCAGCAGCATTTTGGACTACGTGCAGAGGTCTGGTGGCAGACACAGGGGCTCTGGCAAGGAGGGAGTAGCAGTACTTCAGGTGGGAGACAAGTGCCTGGATGAGCACCTGGACCACCTCCCTAGTGAGGAAGGGGTGAATCCTCCAAATGTTGTTTTGGAGGAATCTACACGAGCGAGCTACTGAGGTGATTTTTGTTGAGAATGAAAGTTCATTGTTCCAGGGTTATACCCATGTTCCTCAAGCTGGTATCACCACAGTATTGTTGTGGTGATGGTGGGGTCTTGGCACTGGCATCCTGTCCCCTGAAAAATGTACTTGTACTTGTATCTTAATAACAATAACGGTCATTTAAGGAACAAATGTTTTATGTTAAGGTGATTTTGTTTTCAGATTTCTTTGTTTTTAATCTGTATCTTTTGCAAGTCTTGAACCTTCAACAAGAGTCCAGATGTGAAATGTCATCGCTAACGATACACCCTCTACTATTTATTATGAACTATAGTTCACTCCAAGAAGGAGCTTGCCTTAAGTTTGATGTATGTGTTACTATACATTCCACATATGACATATTACAGGTAGTGAGTCCTTTGGAGAGCAGCCCTTCCTCTTAGCCCTTTATGCCTCATGTTTTTTATTGCAGACTGGTAGTCTGCCTTTTCCCTGTCCCTGTGATGTTGCACTCACCTGGGGTCAGGCAGCCAGAGGTTGCAGGCTTTTATATCCTCACTGGCAGGATGGGGGAGAGGAAAGAAGAAGAATGTGTCAACAATGGGTTGTCTATTTTGAGTAGAGAGATGGGTGGCTGTACCAATTGGATCCTCGCTGTGCCTTAATGCCTTCAAAAATAGCTGTGTGAAATGCACCATTAGCTCAGACTGGAGGCATCCAAAATAGCCTGTGTGTGAGTGTGTGCAACCAGCAATTTAAAGGTAAAGTTGTGCAGTGTTTTGTAGTGATGTTTGTCCTCATTATGTCTCCAAATATCACAACTGAAGGTGGATGCATTTTTAGAAAAGTGAGATAGTGCCAACATCCAGAGGTCTGTCACAAACACACACACATCTATTACCTGTGAAACCGCTTTTTTATCCATAGAGGCTATTTACTCTTGAACAAGACCCTCATAGTTAATAATAGTTATGGGGAAGTAAGCAATTTGTGCAGGCCTTAGTCACCTTTCAGAATAAATGATGTATAAAAGTTTGGAGAAAGTAAGTGTTGTAGATGCTGGCATCCACATTTGTCATATTATTTTCAAACTTTTTTTTTTTTTAGAGAATTCATAAAGAGAAATATCAGTTTCCTTAATGCAGGCTAGATAGGAGTTCCTTTTGTAACTCACATCTGTGCTCACATACCCCCGTGGGAAGAGATACAACAAATGTTACCATAAGTTGTTTGACAAACAAAATCTCAGCACAAGGTCCAACTTCCTCCTTTCAACCACATCTCGTGACCCTCTGCAACGAGTTTGCTCAGTTTTTATGGAGATGCAAGCTGTTATATGATTTAAGCATGGAATCTTGGTCACTTGATAACAATGTTCATTCAGTCTCTTTTCCAGGGTCCTTGTTTTACCCAATCTCAAGGTGTTGAATGGTTTGTAAATACTCCTTGCGATTTGACTTGAAGACTCTCTCTAGATGTTCCACTGGGATGCTTATTGTGCTCCCATTAAGTTGGCAGTGTCATCCTGGTCTTAAATTGGGTTGGGATTTTCATCACTCACTCTTTGTACTTGTTTATATCTTTGTATCCACCTGATCATGTGACCAAAATGTAAATGCTTTGGTGATGTGATAACAACTAAACCATCTCCATTTACTGAGCAACTCCATCTGTGGTTGAAAGCTTTGGATTTCTTTTTTCTTTGTCAAGCTGCTGTTTCCAAGGCGAAAATTGATTTGAACATCTACACGTTTTATTGGGGAGTCGGTTTGAACCATCTCAAAGAGGAAACACATTTTTTAATATTGTTTCCATTGTTTACACTGCAACATAATAGAGCATGGATTGTAAAACAACAAGGACTGCCATTACATTACATCTTATGGACACCAGTGAACTTTTTTCTGCAACTGCAGTAAAAATAAAAAGCTCTACTCACGTTATGTTTTTGAACAAAAAAATGAACAAGATGAACAGGTGAAGTGGTTAAAGATATGAAAAGAGTAAGCTGTATGAAAGGCGTGGTCAGTGACAAGACTAAACTAACTTATCCATCCATTAATGAATCAGTAGCCCTCATGCTCCTCACAGAGATTATAAGGAGTAGGAAGGTGGTGCAGTCTCTGCACAAGATACAAAGGGAAAGTTATTAAAGGAGCAAACAGGATTCTGTTGTGGTGATCAGTGAAACAAAACAGTGTTGATGTTAATGTTACAAAAGTCAATTGTTTAAAATATAAAATATGTTTCAAATATCCACTGAAATCCGTAAATGCTCTAACAATGTTACATGTTGGACATCAAGACATTTTTACGTAGATGTCGCTGAGGCTATATGCCTACTTACAGTAGGACAACCTTATGTCTGATGTTTTTGCATATTCAATTCAATTCAACTCACTTTTATTTATATAGCGCCATATAACAAAGTTATCTCAGGGCACTTTTTCGTATAGATCAGGTCTAGACTGACTCTTTATATTTACAGAGACCCAACAGTTCCCACCATGAGCAAGCACTAGGCGACAGTGGCAAGGAAAAACTCCCTTTTAACAGGTAGAAACCTCTAGCAGAACCAGGCTCTGGGTGGGCAGTCATCTGCCTTGACCGGTTGGGTTGAAGGGGGAGGGGGGAGCGGGAGAGAAAGAGCAGGAGGAAAGAGAACATACAGCAGCACAATACAGTTCCACATAGAGATGTAAAGTAATAGTTGTGGTAATGGTATTGATGTTAATATTAATAGAAATAATACTAATAGCAATATTATAATAGTAATACTAATAATAAGAACAATAACAGTAATAGCAGCAGTGGGTGTAGAGCAGGAACAGGGGGGTAGCAGGTGGCCTGCAACCATAGATCCAGACTCTACAGCTCCGGAGGCAGAAATACCTGCAGAAAGCAACAGAAAGAGAGAGAGAGAGAGAGAGAGAGAGAGAGGGGAGAAAGCACACAACTACGGGAAGAAGTTGAGTTAGTAACAAGCATTGATGGGATATGAGTGCGTTCAGATGGAGAGGGAGAGGAGGAGAGAGGAGAGAGGAGCTCAGTGCATCATGGGAAGTCTCCCAGCAGTCTAGGCCTATAGCAGCATAACTAAGGGATGGTTCAGGGCTCACCTGAGCCAGCCCTACTATAAGCTTTATCAAAGAGGAAAGTCTTAAGTGTACTCTTAAATGTGAGGAGGGTGTCTGCCTCCCATACACAAACTGGCAGCTTGTTGATAGCTGAAGGCTCTGGCTCCCATTCTACTTTTGGAGACTCTAGGAACCCTGTGGTTCCTTGTGGTTGTGTCAGAGAGGTGTTGACTTAACTGTGTTCATTGTGTTGTTGTATAATACTGCATTATATTAAAGGAAAAATGTAAAAGCTTTTACAAACTGGCAAGGTTGAATCACCATTGTGTTCTATCAGTTGTTGATGGGAAATAGCAGAGGTATATTTTATGAAAATGTATTATCAAAGTATTACTTGTGCAGGGAAATGTTGGAACAGACTGTCACCCAGCCTGAGGATGCAAATTATCTCCCTGGTTGATGAGACTCTAACCCATAGACCCCAAAGGCTGAACACCATCGGATGACTTCCCACACAGCTTCTTTTTTAACTTACTCTTTGATTAATGTCTTCAATTTGTGGCAGTTGGTCTACATCAGTCCTTATACATGACTTACAGCAACTGTAGGTGGACTAAAAATTGTGCCAGAATGTTGATATTTCCATATTGCCCTTCACTTTGTGTGGCCCTGTCACCTTTATGTCTCAATGCATCTTTCCAAGGATATGATTACTTGGCACACAGGCAAATTTACAGGTGTGAAAGGTATGTTAAGCTAGAGTTAAACTTTTCATTTGTAAGAGAATTGTTCTATTTCTTCTTTAAAAAGTTACATAGTCTACATAGTCACGGTCTTGTTCTAAAGTCCAATTTGCAATTTTAGGAAACAGCAACTTCCACACAAATACACAAATGTTGTGTTTTGGTTCAGGGTGTGGATTGAGAGGCTGGGCATTGGTTTTTGTAGGTCAATGCTCAATTTGTGGCAACAACATCAATAAAATTGTGAAATAATCTTTGTGCTCTAATTTGTAACTAATATTTTCACATGATTTTGAAACATGGAGAAATATCAGAATGATGTATTTTCAGCATGAGTGATATTGAAAACATTTGACCATGGAGCCATGGTGTGTCATGCTGTTGTAGCCACATATAGTAAAGAAGAGTATTAGGAAACAAACTATTAAATGAATCTCTTGAGAGCCCTGCCCTGTGTTTTTTTTTTAGGCTTCCCAGCTACAGCGTACGGACCTGTGGCAGCAGCAGCGGTAGCAGCAGCTCGTGGCTCAGGTAGGGGGACCCGTGGAAGAAGCGGCAGCTACACGGCATACGGGCAGAACGCAGGGGCAGGTAAATGCTCTGTCTGTATTCTGTGTGGCCTGACGCTCTCTCCATGCAGTTTCTCACTTCTCTGGTCTGCCTTGCTTTTCCTCAACCTAACACCTCACACACACACAAACATACACACACAAACATACAGTAACAGATGCTGTATGTTGAATTGAATTGAAGAGCTGATGTTCCTGCCAGCTCTGTAGATGGATTATGGATGAATGGATTATGATTATTATAATGTTTGCGTTTCCTTCTATACGTCTGTTTGCACGAATAACTACTTTGCATGTATTTTATAAAGTATTATAAAGTCTAAATTCAGTTAAATTGCTTTTTTTTGTCTGCTACAGCACATATCTGCTTCATAAATCACATCTGTCTTCTCCTTTGAGAAAAAAATCTGAACCAAAAGAGAGAAATTTATATTTTATATTTTTTGGCTTCATCATAGCGCCCACTATCTTTGCATTAATATGAGAGAATACCGTTAGTGTTCTATCTACATAGACGGAGAACTTGTTTCCATACAGCCATCACATTGTTGCATAAAGCAGTAATGTCAGCGTTCTATCATAGACAGATGGTCACACTGACTAGCAGCCAGACAACAGCCTGCTACACAACATAAGAGCAGTGTGCGAAATACGGGGGGGTCTCAGGGAGTCTCGGACCCCCTAATTAACAACTAGGACCCCCCGAAGATGGCAAAATCAAATTTTGAGGGGGTCTCAAAATTAAGCTAATTATTTACTATTTATCTGTATTGTAAAATGTATTTTCATGTTTAAATATTGAGAGGTAAGGAGCAACACAGAAAATGTGACTGATGAACAGGCAGCTGATGTAGCCAGCAGCTGCTGACATGGTTGCTGGTGCCGGTTGCAATTCTGCAGCACAATAATACATTCTGACTCTGCGGTTCTACTTCTCCATATTTGAAAAAACAGATTTACCGGTATGTCTTATGTCCTTATTTATCCAACGGAGGAAGTTTTTAAACAGTCCTTAAATATGGAAACAAAGTAATAAAACATGATGTCGCTGCATAAACTGTGAATCTTTCAGAACAGCTCACCGGTGTCAGAAAAGCACACAAGGTCAGTTAACAGTTAAATCCCGGTGAATTAATGATGGTATCCACGCTGTGCCAGCTGTGTGTAATATTATGCATAGTTTTGGAGACGTGTGAGTGTGTGTCTGTGAGACTGAGTTTGTCTGAACACAAGTGAAAATTATTTACTGAAAACATGGAGCTTCTGCCTGTTTTTAATTATTTATCTATTTATTTGTTTAAAAACATTTATTTAGTTCCTCGTTGTGCGTCCTGACATTTATCGAAGCAGGTCACCTTGTGAGAACATTTTTAATAACATTTCTTATTTTTCCGCTGAGAATGAAAAATAGTGCGTGGCTGATATGTAGTTATATATGTGTGTGTGTGTGTGTGTGTGTGTGTGTGTGTGTGTGTGTGTGTGTATAATTCTTTTTTTTTTTACCGGCCATGCCACAAGACCCCCCCGATTGTCATAAAGTATTTCGCACACTGCATAAGAGCCACAGACTTTGAACAACAATCCAGATTAGCTTTCATGCTAAAGAGTCCTTCCTATCTAAATTACAAACATGACCACGTCTTGTCTTGTTACGAGACACCAAGCAAACATTCACCGGGGAAAAGTGCACAGCTAACAGTCAGTCTGCAGGCTAGATAGCTAATTAGCTGCTCAGCTGCAGCACATTAAACAGCTTGTAAACATACCTGCAAATCGGTCTGTTCAGATGCTGGTGTGGTCCTTAAACTTACCACTGCTAACAACACACTCTTGTGTTCCTGCCAGTGCCGGAGCACTTGCAGCCTGCCAGCTGCTGTCAATCAAACACAGACACTCCAGCCGGCTGAGATGAAAAGGAGCATTTCTGATATTTCCCCAAAGACCTTTTATTCTATTTTAATAAAAATCAATTAAAGGGGCACGCTCACTGAGCAAGCTAGCTGCTGGGTGCTGCTAATCAAAGTTACACAACATTGCCAAGAAAATGTATATGCGTCCTCGTTCATAACATCCTCTGCAATTGTAGCCAGGTAGTTCTGAGCAATTATTATGAGAACAAAGTTATCAGACAGGTATGATGGTATTAGAATAATTACTACCCTCAGTTATTATGGTCCACTGTTGCCCCCTTGTGGCTTAATTGAGAGAAAAGTTTTCTTTTCTTTCTTTGTAGAGAGAGAGAGAGAGACAAACACAAGCACAAAAGTAGCGCCAGCATGTAGCTCTTGTGCTGAAAGTTGAAGTAGTCTAATCATTTTGAATTAAGTAGAAAATTAGCAACAAAAAACAAGGAGAGATTCTTGAAAGCTGAAAGAGAGGTTATGCAACTGCCACGGAGCTGCCGCCCCTGTCCAAACGTCGTTTGTATCGAATATTCCGGTGAGTTAGCTGCTAGCTGAACAAAGAATTAGCATTCTGGTTTTGCTAACCTTGAGAATTGTTGCTAAACTTGAGAATTCATTATTTACTGTATGTTAAAAACCAGTCGGGATGAGCTAATATTTTATGCCCGCTTTGAGAGCAACTCTCCAGCCGTGGAGGTGCAAAAGGCTCAGGAGGACCACTGCCCACCTGTGATAACCAGGGCAGACGTGTGTAGATCATTTAAACGGATTAACACACGTAAGGCTCCTGGACCTGACGGCATCCCCGGCCGAGCTCTCAAGGTGTGTGCAGACCAGCTGGCAGACGTCTTTGCAGACATTTTCAACATGTCACTGCTCCAGTCTGTAGTCCCCACATGCTTCAAGGAGACCATCATTGTCCCTGTCCCCAAGAGAACCAAAATCCTCTGCCTGAATGACTACCGCCCAGTAGCACTCACCTCCACCATCATGAAGTGCTTTGAGCGGTTAGTCAAATCTTTCATCACCTCCTCCCTCCCAGACTCACTGGACCCACTTCAGTTTGCCAACAGGCCCAACAGGTCAACTGAAGATGCCATCGCCCTCACCCTCCACACTGCCCTCTCCCACCTGGACCAGAGGGACACATATGTGAGAATGCTGTTCATTGACTACAGCTCAGCGTTCAACACCATCGTGCCCTCCAAGCTCGTCACCAAGCTCAGAGACCTCAGGCTCAACAGCACCCTCTGTGACTGGATCCTGAACTTCCTGACAGGCAGACCCCAGGCTGTGCGGATGGGCAGCACCACATCCTCCACCCTGACTCTCAACACCGGCGCTCCCCAGGGCTGTGTGCTCAGCCCTCTGCTGTACTCCCTGTTCACGCATGACTGCGTGGCCACCCACAGCTCCAACACTATCATCAAATTTGCTGACGACACGACCGTCATCGGCCTGATCACCGGCGACGATGAGACGGCCTACAGAGAGGAAGTGAGAGCCCTGACATCTTGGTGCCAGGACAACAACCTCCATCTCAACGTCAGCAAAACAAAGGAGCTGATCGTGGACTTCAGGAGGAGGCAGTAGAGAGTAACACTCCCCCCTCTCCATCAACGGGACTACGGTGGAGAGAGTCAGCAGCTTCAGGTTCCTCGGAGTTCACATCAGTGAGGACCTCACCTGGACTCACCACACTGACTTTATCACGAAATCAGCCAGACAGTGGCTCTTCTTCCTCCGCAGGTTGCGGAGGCTCAACATGGACTCCAGGATCCTCTGCAGCTTCTACAGGTGCACCATAGAGAGCATCCTGACTGGCTGCATCACCACCTGGTACAGCAGCTGCACTGCCCTCAACCGTAAGGCTCTACAGAGGGTGGTGAAAGCTGCTCAGCACATCACCAGGACAGAGCTGCCATCCATGGAGGACCTCTACACCCAACGGTGTAGGAAGAAGGCCAGCAAGATTATCAAGGACCCCAGTCACCCCAGCCACAGACTGTTCTGTCTGCTGCCATCTGGCCGACGGTTTCGCAGCATTCGAGCCCGAACCACCAGGCTCAGGGACAGCTTCATACCGCAGGCCATAAGACTCTTAAACTCTGTCCACAGTACCACCACTTCTTAAATAATACATTTCACTTCATATGGTATATATTTATTTTTCTATTGTATATATTTTATTGTATATATCTGTTAGATGTATAATACTAAGTTTATATTACAGTTGATATATTGTTGTATAACTTATATTTAAGGTTTATTTATTTTATTACTCTTGTTTATTATTTATCTTATATTTTATTTATATTTTTATTTCTTAATCTTTGTTCTTATTGAGTGTCTCTTTCTTGTTTATTTAATATATCTTTTTTAGCATTGTTTGGGGAGCCTGGGATTTAAGAATTTCATTGCCAGTGATTGCTGATGTAAATTGTTGTGTAATGACAATAAATTCTTGAATCTTGATTTGACTTGAATTGTTAAATATTGTGCATTTAGAAAAAAAAATGTTAAGTTAGTGGTTTGTTAACTCAGCTACAAGCCGAAACAGTGAATGTGTTATATATTTCCTGTCCTTTTGTTGCTACTGTTATGTTCTCAGTAAGCTAGTTCATTAAGCTGGACAAGTTCTAAGCTAAAATGTATAGTTATCGAAATATGTGCACATAAGGATATTATGTATTGGTGTCCTGAGAGGAAACACAAATGGACTGTTGATATGGAGTAACTGTGTGAACGCTGTGCACGTTTTGTGCAGGCTGGTTTTTTTTTGTTGCTGCGACCATATTATAGACAGAGCTGTGCTGCTCGAGTCGCCGTCATCCCACTGCCTCCTGGTCTCCATCTTCATCATTGCCATCTTCTCACCGCTCACTGGATTTTCACCCCATCATCATCTTCAGTCGTCATCTCCACTACTCACCAACCTTCTTCATCTTCTCCATTCTTTTGGGAGCCAGAATGGACAGTTTCATCTTTTCAAGTTGTAATTGGTACCGGTTGTGGGTGCGATCTTGTTCATGCCCAAGAGGTGTACAGAATTTAATAATCCCTGTAACAACAACAACAACAACTGAAAGGAAATAAGACAAAACATCAATACATTACAGTTATTAGGTTGTTGGTGTGAGTCATTAAGGGAAGGATTAAGTAAGGTCATTGTGTACTTCACTGCTTCATCGTACACCAGTCTCCTCTTAGAACCTTAGAACATTTCCCGTGGATTCATGAATTTAGATGACATCATCACTTTGACTTTGACTTTGACATGTAAAATTGGGAGTGTCCCTCTAAACATTTCCACTATTAACAATATTATCTAAACTACTTAATGAAAACAAAGGTGAAGAGGCTATCTTAACAAGCTTTTGATTTTACAGAACTAGTTACTGGTTCAACTTTGACTTATCATGTTTACCATACTAGTTTTACAGTGCAGTTCACCTTCATTTTCAATTCTACAGAATTGGCTTAGATGATAGGGTAAATTTGGGTATTTGTCAAAATGTGTCTGTATCTAATTGTCAAACTTTATAGTATTCATGTGCCTTTTAGTTCATGTTGGCCTCCACCAAGAGTCTTTAAAGTGATAAATGCCCAACTTTCTTCAGCAGCCGCTTATTTAAAGCCTCTGTGTAGAGCTGCAAATTTAATTCTCTATTGGTTCGGGACTACTAACACCAATTGCAGTCATTTGATTAAATGTTAATATCTTAAATATTGCTTAATGAAGTTTAAAGTCTGCTTCAGTCAAGTAACACTAATTTCCTGGTCCTTATGTTGGTATTGAGTGGCTCCTGTGGTACTCTCCTCAGAAAAATAGGCCATTCACTCCTGAAAACAAAGCTGTTCACTCCATAGGAAACAACTTTTTTTGTACTATGAATGTTTCTGCCAGGCTGCACAACATATATTTTAATGCTCTACAAAGACCACGCACACTGCATAATTGTGGAACAGAAATTAGTATTGATTGTCATAATCCACAAACCTTAGTAAATATGTTCAGTGGATGATCACTGACAAATCAAGAAGGTATCCTGGAATGTTACCGTCTTTTTGGTATTTTTGGTAATTCTCTTTTTGTGTTGCACCACTACAGCTTGGCAAGGAAACACTGTCCAGGAGAACAGAAAGAGGGAATTTTGTACTAAAAAAACTAACTTTGGAAGATACCCACTTGAGTTGACTAACTTAAACTGCTGAAGTTTCAGCTGAAATTCAGAATGCACTTTTACACAGAAAGATGACTGTGTGGCTTATATTGAAATCGATTTAATTCAATTCAATTCAGTTTTATTTATATAGCACCATATCATAACAAAGTTATCTCAGGGCACTTTTTCATATAGATCAGGTCTAGACCGACTCTTTATATTTACAGAGACCCAACAGTTCCCACCATGAGCAAGCACTAGGCGACAGTGGCAAGGAAAAACTCCCTTTTAACAGGTAGAAACCTTGAGCAGAACCAGGCTCTGGGTGGGCGGTCATCTGTCTTGACCGGTTGGGTTGGGGGTTGGGCAGGAGGAAAGAGAACGTACTGCAGCACAATACAGTTCCACATAGAGATGTAAAATAATAGTTGTGGTAATGGTATTGATGTTAATATTAATAGAAATAATACTAATAGCAATATTATAATAGTAATACTAATAATAAGAGCAATAACAGTA
>VMKM01001758.1:0-114226 GCA_008360985.2 Macquaria ambigua | reverse complement strand
GAGTTTCAAACTGGCAGGTCTTTGTTGTATGTTTGTCACACTCCCTCCTGGACTGTCTTTCTTTTCTGCAAACTGTCCGAAACAACCAAAAAAAATGACTGAAACTATCTTTTAATAATTCAGTATTTTCCCCAGAATCAGGGCACCAGACTTGATGAGCAGCATCCCCACGATGTTTCTTCTCATCAGCACTTTTTAAGAGAAAAAGCAGCCACTCTCTGATGTCCAGGTTGTTGACCCCTTCTGGCCATCTTCACCTGTGGTCATACACCTCTACAGGGTAATGTGGCCGAATAGATTCTCGTGCTGCTGCAAATGAACAATACATTTTAGCAACCTTTGACCTCTGACCTTACAGAATCACACATTTGATCACATGTCAGTCATGAGATTTTCTGTAAATACCTTCCTATTTCAGTCAGACACACTTACCTCAATGAATTAACCATTTAGCAAATAATTAAACAGCTTATATACCCACCCCAGCCTCCTGCTGCTGCCTTTAATAAACTCTCCTGACGTTTCCATCAAGAAATGCCCTTTATGTAATCGTGATATGGCAAAGGAGAGACTCCTTTTCACCCTGAAAGGCTGAGGTGAGTGAGTTCAGAAACAGGCCACTTTCTAACTCTAAGTGTGCTCAAATGTGCCTTTATAAACATTACATAGGGGCACATTAAAAAAAATGGACTCTCCATACAATATTATCTCAATACTAGATATTTTTGATGCTTTTGTGCAGCCTCTTTTCTTTGTGGAATTTCTTTTTGAGATTTTGTATTTTTAGACTGTTTTCAGACATCATGTTATATATTTACATAACACATAATTTTCATAATTTTTAAGCTTATAGCATTTTATTGTTTTTAGTTTTGTGATTAACAGTGTTTTTTTGTTATTGTTTGACTTTAGATAAGCTCACTCATTGGAAAGTTGTATATGGATTGTTTTGGTGAAATAAAGTAAACTGAATTGAATTTTTAAAACACACTTTAAATGAATTAAATCTACTGAGAAAACATTTCTTTGCCCTCTCTCCACCATCATAAATGTGCATTTACCAACTACACTACAAACCACACTATATATTTTTTTATTGGTTATATATATATATATAGTGGCGGTTATATATATATATATATATATATATGGCGGTGATATATATATTGGCTATTCTTCTATTTTTTCATAAAATACATGACTGAGAGAAATAAAATATGCACCATCCAGTGTCCATTCAGCCACAGGGGACATGAAGCAAACTGCAACTGGTTGTGATGGAGGACTTAGAGGTTGAAACCAATCAGACCACCAGAGTCTGCCAGCATTTCCCTCTTTACATCCCTTTGGCAGTAAGCAGACTACCAAACATGAGGATGTAAGGGTTGTTTGGCCACACTGGTTTCTACAGCGCTCAATCAGTGCAAACCACTGATTGTGATTGTCTGTCTGGTATTCTACCAAACCAGCTGTCAAAGCCAAATCCGACCAATAAATCACCTCAAATTTCCCCTCTACTACATCTGCTGTTGTACAGGAGAATTCCCCATGTTTGAATTATAAGACAGCCGTGGTTGTCTTTCAGCATCTACAGTCTCCACATCCTTTTATCTTTACATTTCAATCCAAAATAAACACCAGCGGACATGTTCTCATGCTGCTACAGAGTACGGTTTTCTTACAGGAGTGTATTCTAACATGGCTGTGAAAGCTGTCCAAAGCTAATACGCAAACTCCCACCTCTGCTCGTCAGTGTGCTATTGCCGTCACAGCTGCAGAATCACAGATAGATTCTAATTCGAATCCAGGAAAATGGAGTCAGATTTTGCCAATAAGTTGATCTCTGCAGCAGTCCAGAAAGACACTAGAGACTAAACACATGCAGCAAATCAGTTGGGATCAAAATTATGTTTGTACCTGTGGTTTTCTTCTCTCCACTTATGCCAAAAAATGATAATTTCACAGCTATTTTTGGTGGGGGGAAAGGCATACTGCTGTCAGTGAAGCTGCAACCCTGCTGCGTGAACCATGCACAAGTTACAATTATACAGGATGCCGACGTGAATAAAAACACAAGGCAACATTTTCAAGCAGAGAAAAAGGAAAGGCGGGACAGATTTAAGGTGTTATCCTGTCTTTTTTCTGAACCAAAACAGGCTAAGAGAAGGAACTGCAGAGACTTTCCTTAATTTGATGTATTTGATGTATTTGCACGATGGTGAAATAAAGTAATGGGCAACATATTACATCATCACCAGAGAGGTCATGACTGTACTGTTAGGTGGCTCTGTTTCCTGGCCTACATCATTAAAACCTCTGCACATTACAGAGTCAGGATACTACACTTTGACGCTGTTAAATATATACAACCTTGTTGTTAGGGTTAAGGTTTGTCTTGTTTCTGTGGTAACCTGGGAAACAGAGAAAACAGATCACTGTATATGTATACATAGTAGGATGTGTTTCCACTATCTAAAACATCAACTGTATCCTGAATCTCAGGTTTCAGTTTCAGCTCCACAAAACCACAGAGCAGGTTCAGCTGTTTCTTTTCCCCAAGTTTCTTTTCTCCAAGCTCAGCAGACCAGAATGCAGTGCAGCTACAACTTGCGGGTTATTGCAGGAGTTCTTCATATCTTTATGTCCTTTATAAGCTTCTAGGTCAGAAGTAAAGTAGAGAGGCTAGGAGGAGGTGAAGTAGATTACAATACTTACCATAAAATAACAGCTGGAATGCAGTGAACATCACAAGCAGATGGTATCTAATTGTGTAAGGATATGCAGGGGTGTATTTATACTGGTCACTGATCAAACTGTATTAAGTAATGCTGATAGTATCATGAAAATCAAATGACCTCAAGTCAAAAGCAGCACAGCCTCTACATTCACTGGGGTTACTTACAGACAACAGCAGCTCACAATTTTCAGCTTGGGCTCAAAAAGTTAAAGCAGCTATATTTGTAGAATAATAATGGATCAAATGACTACATGTAATGTGGAAGGGGCTGTTCACAACAAACTCATAAAGAATTAATTCAGAAACTCACAGAGTTTTTAAGCATCTTTCAGCTCATTGTTTTGGTTTTCCGACCTGCAACTCTAGTGTTTTGGTTCAGCCTCAGTGGCGTCATCAGCGCCGTTTTCTCATTTTCAGTCACAACAGGCAGCTGTGCAAAAAAAGCTCTAAAACCTACTGTACACTACCCGTCTAGCACAAAACAACCAGTTAGCCACAAGCTGGTGAACAGAGTGGAACATTTAGCAACAAAAAAATCCACAAATATTTCCTTCAGGAGCTAAATGCGGCCAGAAACACAACTCCGAATGAATGCTAACGTTTGTGTAAATATGCAACTTTTTGCTAACAAGCTGGCCATATCAACTTAAAAAGTGATGATATTTTCAGTGTTGTGTTTACAGGTTTCTGCTGCACTTCGACTTGCCAAAAAAAATTGTTTTTGGAGCTTTACTTCAACATCCTGGAGTCTTATGGAGCGTCTTGAACTTTTTCTGTTTGACAGAGTGCTTTGTAGGGTCGTCCTCCAGCTTCCATTAGTGGTCTTTTTGTAGACTGTGAGCACACTTCTGCTCAGGTCACTGGAATGAGTTATTTCATGCCTCCGTTGTCGGCATTTCATGGTATTCCTCGAACATCTTGCAGGCTGTCCATGTACTGACTGTACATAGAGGAGTCGTCCAGTATTAAGGCTGTCGTCTCTCTCTCACCACGTTCCACTGACCTTTGTTTGACTACGTATACCATCTCTCAGGATGATCTCAAATCTAATCATGTAATTCAATTAGAAGAACCTCATTACTTTACTTTACGTGACATTTCTTCTTCCGCGAACGGAGTCTGGTTTGTTGGAAGCAGGACGGTTGATGGAGGACGAGATGGAGAGAGAACCACAAAGGGGGGGGGGGTCATCATTTTGAGAAAACAAGCCCACAAATCTTTCTCCTTATTAGAGAAGTATGATCCATCTGACAGGCGTTTCATAATGTCCAAAGGCTCCTTATAAAGTGTTGCCGTTACTTTTTTTTTTTTTTCAAACTTTTCTGAGTCCCATCTGATTAGCCTGAAGAACATTGATGTGACATGTTTTTCTTGTTAGACAAAACGGCTTGTCTTTTTGGAAAGATTCAGAGACCATTTGTGCATTTGAAAGAACCTATCACTTGCCAAAAAAAAAGAAACACACTGATTGAAACAGGCTTGTTTTGACATTGTTTCAGGTATAATCCACATAATACAAAACTCACCATGAATAACTTGACAGTTTATTGTTCGGCATATCGTATAATTTCATTTTTCATGCACACGGCAGGGAGGTCAGAGTTCTGGGTCAATTGCGCCTTTTGTGGAGCTGCTGAGGGTTTGATGTCTTGCTCAAGGACACTTCAGACGTGGTGGTTCTCCGGAGATGCAACAACTTGAAGCTCTTGATCCTTTGATTGCGTGGCGGCAGCCAAATAAATCGGGTTAATTTTGTGTGCCTCGAAGTGCCAGACTTCATACATTAAATCTGACTTGAGCTGTTCAGAAATGTTTTCCTCTTGCGCTGCTGCATGCACAGCATGCATGCAGATTGCTTACACTAACTAACATCTAATAAGTTATTTATATACTCAACAACATTTATGCAGCTGATGACATGAGCTGAACACAGTGGCTCTAGAAAGGCTATGAATGTAGAGAGTAACCTAAATGTTCAAAATGTCACTTAGGATGATAAATGTATCTAGAAATGTACTAAAAACTAATAGAAGGCAAAATGCAGGGGCTGAAACTAATGAAGATGACCTTTAATACAGTAAGTTCTTTATTTATTGGTACATGTGTTTCCTATTCACTCACCACATTGAATCCCTTTACAAGTTTACAATATGCTAAGCCTCTCTGAATCCATCACTTTATAACTTTATTAGCTAACAGACAGATGTATTGACAGATGTTGTCATGCAGCAGTGAGCATGTTGTTTACCCCCACAGTCGGCAGGAAACGACTTGCTCTTGATGTCTAATCTAATAAATGTGAAATACGAAGCTGTCTGGGTCTGTCAGGACGTGTTTCCTCCATCTTTAGTGTGTTTGTGTGTGTTTGTCTGTGTGTAGAAGACAGTCTTATCGGGTCCCATCAGGAAGTGTCTCCCCATTTATCGTGTCCCAGTTACTGTAAACAAGTCTCCCGATACCTCACAGAGTTGTTCAGACAGTTCCTCTGCAGTGGTTTGACATGACAGTTTATGAACCAAAATGCACCTTATGTATCATCTAGTAATTCTACAAGAAGTGGACAAATGAGATCTGAACCAAATGAGACCTCTCTCTGTCTCTCTTGCTGTCTCATTGGTCCAAACTGTTGGACAGAACAGTTAATACCAAGCAGATCAGATTCCTTGTCTGTGCAGGTTTGCACAGGAACCACATCTAAGGCAATAAATATCACATTTCCCGGTTGATTTTGTGGAGTTTAGCTCAAGGCCAGTTGATTTAAACTCCTACGAGGACATAAAAGCAGGTTTATGTCTGTGTATGTGTCAGAGAGAAGAAGAAGGGAAAAAAGGCATGTTTTTTTCTGCAATTTTCAGTTAAAGATATTTCCTTCGTTTTCCTGATTTTGGCATCTTTGTAAAATGTCCATCTGAATTTAATTTCCTTCCTTCTGGCAAAAAATCAAAGCCTCAGGCAAATCTTTTAATTGTTGGATGCACTGTCTAGGACCTTGATGCAGAGCAAACAATGAGGCGATGCTCTCACAAACAGAAAATTCCTGAACAGTCAAGGAGTGCAGTAAGTATAAAAACTGGAGACGATTAGAGGAAATGATGAAAAAATGAATGAGAGAGACAGAAGAATATTAGAAAAAAAACATAAAGAATATTGTCCTGAACCTAACTCTGAAATATAAAAGTTAGCATTATAAAATGAAACATACAGAAGGGTTATACTGTAATAAGTTTAGTAACATTAGCTGAAACTGACATAAAGAAGAGCAGAAGGGGGGAAGCCAAAGAAAACAGAACTGAGACACGGAGCAAGAAGTGACATGTGGAAGCAGATGATATGAGAGTACGGAGAAAAAAGAAAGATTTTTGTCTGGAGTCTGGAGACAATTTCATAGAGAGCTGTGAGCCAAGTCAGAGAAGAAGAATGACGGGGTGCATCAGAGTGACAGAAAGAGTATATTCTGCACGGTCTACGCAGCCTAAAGTACTTTGACATTTTGGGAAATACAGTTATTTGTTTTCTTGCTGAGAGTTTGATGAGAAGATCGATACCACTTTCATATCTGTGTGTTAAATATCAAACTAGCTTAGCTTGGCATAAAGACTAGAAGCAGACTAGAAGCAGGAGGTAACAGTAGACTGGCTCTATACAAAGTTTAAAAAATTCACCTGCTGTCTCCTCTAAAGCCGACACGTTAGATCTTGTTTGAACCTCCCCGTAAAACCACAAATAGTTGTTTTATGTTTTGGTTTTTGTACGATTAAATGAGATACAACATAACAATTATTGAGCTTTAGAGCTATGGAGGTGCCGTTAGACAGATTTTGTTACCTTTGGAGAGAGTCAGGCTAGCTGTTTCCCCCCGTTTCTAGTCTTTATGCTAAGCTAGCTAACCGTATCCTGGTTATAGCTTCAGACGACATTTTGGGAAATACACTAATCTGCTTTCTTGTTGAGAGTTATATGAGAAGATTGACACCACTCAGTTAAGTATCAAGCTACATGAGCTTAGCTTAGCATAAAGACTGGGTAAATCATGGGTAAACATCTAGCCTGGCTCTTTCCAAAGGTAAAGGTAAAAGGTAAGCGTATTTCCCAAATGTTGAACTACTCCTTTCAATGAGCTTTTCTTTGAGTTTTTTACAAAGTTGGGATGAACCAGACAGGCAGAAAACAGGTTTGAGGGTGCGTTTCAGTGTTTATTCATGATCAAAACCAGGACCGTGATCAGGTCTCTGTTAATGTAACTTCTGGCTGCTAGCTCTGCCACGCTGCTAATCGTGCTAACCACAACCTTCTGAGAGAGGAGAGCAAGAATTTTGAGCTCAGCGGGGAATATTTTCTCAAGTCCTTCCAGAGGTTTGAATGTCAAAAAGACAAAACTTAGGAAAATATAAGCCACAGTGTCAGAAACACACTAATAGGCTTCTTTTATGGATCAGTTAAAAGACACATCTCTGCTGTCTGTGTATTTGCAGAAACAGATGCAGTCCTAGAGTTTGTCTGCCGTCCTGCCAAGCGTTAATCTCAGCTCACATCTCTATTTCTATTAGATATTACGGGAGGAAGTCTTGGCACAGACGGGAGCTGCGTAAAGTAATCCATCACTAAGCATGGAGTGCATTATACAGCATTAGAGTGCATGTGTGTTTATCATTACCTGTACTTAGACCACAGTTCTCCAAATTGCCTTTCCCAGCATGATATCCACTACAGAAATCCACATAATAACAGACACATGTAGGCTCTTGTGCTCACTGATAGCAGATACTGAGTCTACATACCATTTTAAATATTTAACATATTGTGTGTTATTGTGTCTTTTCATTTTCCAATAACAACATTCCTGGTAGAGCAGTTCAGCCTCTGACGATAAAAAAAAATCTTTCTCTAATAAAATGAAACCTTTCCATCAGTTATTATCTCAGCAGGGGTCTTTGTTGTGCTGTCAGAGGAACAAAACAGTAGTAACCGTAGACGCATTATATCAACTTAGACACAAAATATAAAGTGTAAAACATGATCAAAGTTTACAGTGTTGATGCTGAATGTTGGCGAAGCATCATCTGTACAAGGTTGGTGTGTCACTAAAAGTTTAGGCCCAAATGTGTCAGTTTGGGATTTTTGAAAGCAATTTATTGACAATTCCACATTATAGGAAAGTTTTAATACACTGTCATAAGAGTTAACACACACCAAGTTTGCTGCCCTCATAAAATGTATTATTGACCCTTAAAGTATTAGTTTTTTTGGGGAAACACGCTGATTCTCTTTCTTTCTGAAAGAAATTCTGTAAATCATTTTATAAATGCTCGGTCAAAAGAGACCAAAAGCTTTTCATGGCAGGTTTAGTTTAGCATTTCCTGCTGAAAAAAGGAAATACTAATTTGGGCCGTTTTCTCTGTTGACTACAAGATGGTTACACGCTGTTGAAACAATGGTTATATGTGAACTAGATGTCTAAACAAATTTGGACTTTTTAAACAACTTTTTTAACAACGGTTTTAACCTTGACATCTAGATATCTTCTGACCTGCAAATCAGAACAACGAATGCTTACTGCAGTTTGTGTAAGTGACTTGATGGGAAGGTTTTATGTCTGGACACGCTGTGTGCTCTGAAGGTGCAATAGACAAACAATTGAATATGTGATGAGATTTTTTAACATTTTCAGCTTGGAAAAGGTCAGGAAGACTAGGTGCAGTAACATTGTTATATCTGTTATTCATTATAGGGTTCTATGGCATTTTAATACAATAATTAACAAATGACCAGGTAAATAAAAACTTGTTGTTGAGGTTTTCTTTAGCTCCTGTTTTAGCCTCTCTGCAGACCTGAAACCAGTATCCCCTGTTTACCAGACTCACAAACTGGCAACGTGCTTCATGGTTAATAGGTAACCCACTGCAGTTCACAGCCAGCCTTTGACATAATTGCCATAATTAAAAACAGGTCAAATAAGCTCACTGACCTGTTAGAGCCTCTGCAATTTGCAACAAACAGCTCCATTAAAACATCAATGGGAAGCCATGCAGGCGCTTCACTGTTTCATTAAGGTTCATCTAACCACCCCAGTGTGTCTCTGGCTGTGCAATACAAGCCACAATACTTTCCTACCACAGAGAGAGGAAATAGAATGCATGAAAAACATATTTATTAAATAATAAAGGATCAGTGTTGTAAAGCCAGGATTTCAAATGAGCCAAATGTATCAGTATATATTTAATGCTCTGATGAATGTTTTTAATCATGCCTTGAAATTTGATACACACATTCATGTTCCCCTCAGGATGAACTACAGTAACTTGATACTCTGACATTTCATCTAGCACCATAATCAGGTTAAATGTTTTGTTTTAATCTGTGCAGTGGTTTATGACTAAAACCTTGCTCACATCAGCTTCAGCTGTACTTTGTGTTTACTGCTAATTACCAAATGTTTGCATGCTAACACACTAAACTAAGATGGTGAACATGCTTCACATCAGCATGTTAGCATTATTATTGTGAGCATGTTAGCATACTGGCGTTAGCATTTAGCTCAAAGCCCTGTTGTGCCACAGCCTCACAGAGCTGCTAGCATGGCTGTTGACTCTTAGTCTTGTTTCCTTGAGTAATGATTAAAATTTGTAAGAATAATGACAATATTTCAGTAGCAATTACTCAAATACAACAAGCCAAAAAAGGAGAAATGAAACGTGTGATTTTGTGTCAGAATAGGTTGCCATTTCTGCTAGGGGAATACATGAGGGCATCTGTTTTTGTTTTTTGTTTTTTTGTTTTGTTTTTTTGAGAACGTAGAGGGGCCAAAACTCAGGGGCTGTGAACAAAAATACAATATAAATTTGGTTAGAGACAAGCTGCTGTGTTTAGTATCAGTGCAGTAGTGTGATGCAAAACAGACTCAAAACACTTTCAACAGAAAATGTGTACACCATCAATATCCCAACTGCATCATAAAAACATCAGAAACAAAACTCTAGAGGGCTACAGTGTGAGCCTAATGTTTCCTCACAGGGGACGGTGATGATTTATTAGCAGTCTCAGACCTGTAGTCACCCAATGTGTTTTAACAACTGAAAATAAACAGCTGAATAGAAAAAGATGTTAATAATTAGGCCACCATTGTTAAAACTAACACAGAGATTATGAGTGCAGCTGTGAAGAACATTAATGTTTGGACACTGGCTGTAATTCTGAATTGAAATATGTACAGTCCATTGAATCCTGTAGCCTACTTTTACTTTTGCCCCTCTTCTGTACATCTTACACCTTTATACATTCATACAAGTCTTTAAAGCAATTGTTCAACATTTTGGGAAATACGCTTATTTGCTTTCTTTTTTTAACTTTATGTAAATGAGGGTGAAATTCGCCTGGAACCTCCGTAGTGATTTGCAGTGAAAAGCGACAAAGAAAAAGTGCCGTAGTGGTGGGACAAGAAGTTTAGTGTTTACCTGCAGTGTATGAATGTCTGTGGAGGAGAAGATCTTTGTTGTACTCTGGGATCCCTCTTTTCTATGTCCCTGGCCTCCAGGATTACAGATACAAACAAAAACAAAGTGCTGCTTAGCACAACGTCACATAAACTGTGTGTGTGTTTGATAATGAGCAAGCTACTCGCTAGCTTGCGAGCGTTGACATGCCCAATGCAAAGAGCGAGAGCAGCGGAGGCGATGTTGTGCGATTTGTGCTCTCTTCTCTGTTACACGATAAGACTGATACCACTCTCGCGTCTGGACAGTAAATATGAAGCTACCGCCAGTAGCTGATTAGCTTAGCTTGGCACAAGACTGGAAGCAAGGGGAAACAGCTAGCCTGGCTCTGCCCAACTGTAATAACAAATCACCTATCAGCACCTTTTAAGCTCATTAATTAACATGTTATATCTTGTGGTTTCATGTGGGGTTAAGCTAAGCTAAGCTAAGCTAACCGGCTGGTGGTGGTAGTTTCATATTTAGGCTACCATACAGACATGACAGTGGTATCAATCTTCTCATATAACTCTCAGCAAGAAAGCAATAATTGTATTTCCCAAAACTATTCCTCAAATCTTTTTTCCAGAATTGCTCTCTTTGTAAAAATATATGTACATTATCTAAGAAAGCAGAATTAAAGTACTTTCAGCAACCAAGAGGAAAAAAAAAGAGTGCTGTGTAACTACTTCAGAAATGCTGACTGTCTGTTTTCTATACATTAAAGGAAGCGATGAGGTAATGGGAATGATAATGGCAGCTCTGAATGCAGACCTGTTTGCCCTTCACCTCGCCGACCTCTCACTCTTCTCCAGGATTTGGCTTTTGAGCAGAGCAGAAGCAGCAAAAATCTGATTTAAGTGATCAAAGACGCTGCTGATGCTGCTGCTGATGATTCTCCTGAGTCAACACAAACTCTCGCTGTGTGTGTGTGTGTGTGTGTGTGTGTGTGTGTGTGTGAGTGACCTGCAGGGCAAGAACTAGTACATGCTTCAAATCTGTGTTCGGCACAGCATGTGATAAGATCCTGTTTCATGTATTTCATACAAACATAGAGTGTTGTATTTGATCCCATGGATTTACCTTCCCTTCTATTCATGCTGGATCAATTAATCCCTCCAAAACCAAACTAGTGACATGTTCTGTGACCTATAAACCATGTCACAGGACAGATGCGTGGTAATCGTTTGTTTTGTTTTGAGCAGTTAGCTAAAGTTTAGCATTTGATGGGGTCTGTAAATGCTGTTACCAAAGAGCAGATGCTGGGAATCTGAGGTCAAACTGGAATGAATATTGTTTTTCACATTTTGTTAGCATTTGCAATCCGTCATCACATTGTTATTGTTATAATAAGCTTAAATTCAAGCTTACAGTGATGACTTGAGGATATAAGAAACCCTATCTTGTATCTCATCATACTCTACCTCTGGTTCAATCAGCTAACGATCATGCTGTCTTATTTAAATCATTATGTAGAGATTTTTCAGCTTTTTGCTCCACTGCAAAAGTTGCTTCTCCATTGTTACTTTTCAGGTTACCCACTCTCTTATTTTCCATCACTTTAATATGGTTTGCTTTAATACCCACATGTCTGAGCATTTTTGAATTCCAAATCAATTTTTACAAATCAAACAGCAAGCAGCAAGGAATAACAACCACATACTTCAACTGTGTGTCATACAGCTAACAAAGAACGTTTGATTAGAGACAAAACTGAAGCAATAACAGAAAAGATGAAATTGTTCAACAGAAGCATTTGTTGTCTCAGCTCTGAGCAGGAATACATTGGAACAAGAGTCCCTAGTCTTTTTTGTGTAGCCCCATAGCCCTCTTCATTATCATGTTGCACGTGTTCATTTAAACTGATTTTAGATTGGGTATTATTTAACACTATCAATTATATAAAGGTAGATATTGTTACAATTCTTTTTCATACAAGAAACATAATTTCTGACCATCAACAGCTAGCTTAACGTTAGCCACAGTACCTGCACACAGCGCTGGAGAGGTCCTGTGTTAACTGTGAAGCTGTGGGAGTCACGCAACCTCCTACTCGTGGCTAATGTTAGCAAAGCAGCTGAGAACACACAGAAGGTAAATAAGACAACTTTTAAATTACAGGTGGTAACATTTCTCCTCTTTTGGTAGAAGCTAACACTTGCGCACACCTCCAGCCCCCTTGCTAAGCTAACCCGTCCCAGACTAGCCACATCTGTGAACTCGTTACTCCAACATTTGGTTTCCTTATGAAAATCTTAGGGGAAAAGTTATCTACAGTAGCAGCAGCAAGTGTATTTTCATAATCCCATGGATGTCTACTATTTGTCCAGAATTATAAAATGTTTGCCCGAGGTAAAACCAATGTTAAAACAGCTAGCGCAACAGATTTAACATACGTCCAGCGAAGAAGAAGAGCTGTGTGTGGAAATGTTAAATTTAGACGTTGGTTTTGCTCCGGGCAAACATTTTTCATTTCAGGCAGACAGCAAAAATGCCTTTGATGCTGATGTAGAACAAGTTAAAAAAATATGTTTTGACTTTTCCTCTAAAGTTTGCTGAGGTCATAAATGGGGATAGACCCAGACCAGTCTCTCCACGAAGGAAGTCCACAAAGTCCCAGTAAGAATAGCAAGCCCACAAATGTCAAAGTAACGGCGGGTTACAGGGATTAGCAGCTGTAATGTGATCACTGAATTTCAAATTGTTACTGTAAGTAATGTGTTACTGGCCAACTCTCAGTCTTTTCACGTACTCCCTGGAAACAGCAGAAGTACCCCCTGAGGTACAAGTACCTGTGTTTGGCATGGAAGACTAGAAACACTTGGTTGGTAATACATACCCACAAATACACACACACACTACACACTCCGATCAGTCATCCCATCATATTTCAGGTCACATCCACAAACCCAGTTTTCATGGCTACATTAAAAAGTGGGACACCTTCCTGGCTCAAGAGGAAATAGTGAAATTCCACAACAAATTCACTCTCTGAGCTGGAGCCAAGAGAGCCGACTAGAAACTGTTAAGCTCTGGGCTTTCTCCATATGTGCCGTACACATGCAGCAGATTTTAGGTATAACCAACCTGAGCTCCATTCCTTACAGATGGACTCCACACTCACAGTATTTGCATCACCATACAGATGAGAGGAAGAAATGTATATACTGTGTCTACTTCTGTGGTTAATCTGACAGGACGAGCTACAGTATATATATACATCCAGCATGGAGCATGGAGAAGCCATGCCTCGCTGTGTCAGCTTCATGTCAGGAGGTAGGGGGGGGGAGGAAAAAGAGGATTTCAGTCCAAGAGGAAACTGAAATGAGAACCTGCACTCAGAGGGATTAATTAAAAAAATATCTTTGTCTGCATTTTTTACATGGGCCTGACAGTAATGCTACGGCTGGTGTTTTTAATGACTGGGCAACTCTCTAACGTGCCTTTTACTGTCTAATGTGTATTGGAGGATGATGGATGAGTACGGCGATAAGTAAGCACAGTGTAGTTCTTTTTCGGAGTCTGGAGATAACTTGTTCAGATATAATTTATGATCTCTCTGTCGTGGTAGAAAAAATCCCAAAGATAGGCCAGATGTCTTCAGGATCTTCACCACACTATAAGTACACTTCAATACTCAAAAATAATTCAACTGAGTCAAAAGAGTTCTAATATGAATAGAGTTTACTGACAAATCAACAAGTACAGCGAACCCGAGTTAGTTCATGGAGCAACCAACAGTCAAGCATACAAGCGCACACAAACCTGAGTCAATCCATGAAGTAACTGACAATCCAACGCACACATCTTCTTTTATAGCCACCCCTTTCACCCCTCCTTCTGTGTGCTCAAAGTTGCGTAACCACCTGCTGACCTTGGCCTAATTTCTGTGATGTTTTCAAACTGTTCATACTCTTCTTGTTACCCCTCTTTCTGTGCTCCCAACAGTATGCTGGAGCGCTCTGTGTTTTTTTCATAACATCCTTTCTCTGCTATTCGTGCTTTATTAGTTCTGTGTCATGTTTCCTCTGTGTTTTCATAACATCTGATTTTGTACACTCCTTAAAGGTCATTGTGTTCTTTTAGCAGGTCAATGTGCTCATTAGCGTTGTCTGTGTGCACACAGCTCGCCTGGCTCTGATGTTTTCACCTGGCTATGCACTCTCTGACTTCCAGTGATTCATCATTCATCATTATATTCTTATAGATCATGCTACATTGTTAGGCCACACTATTGTTTTAGTATCAACTGAGGAACTGCTTGTTTTCACTCAAGGATTCTTTCCCACTGTCCTCAGAATAATACTCCTTTGTCTGATACACTCTAACCTCCCACTGCCAGCTGCTGCACTTAATTAAGAATACAAGACTTCTATTATTGTGCCCTCATCCAACAACACATGACTACATCATGATTATGACTGAACCTGACTTTACCTGACTTGTACATAATACTGTAATATTGATTATGATTTATTTGACCTCTCTGACCTTACCCTGCAATGATTCAATACTGATTCACCATTATACTCAATATTATACCACATTGGGTGAATAAAATTTCCCACACTGTTTCTGTTAAAATCATCAGTGAAGAATGTTAAAGTGATACGTAGACATTCCTGCTGAGAAGAGCTGAAGCCAAACACAGTGTCAGCCATTAATTTGTTGCCCTATCAGTATCTCCTCTTGTCCTTAGATGACCTGGTATTTTAATCTGCTTTAAGTCAAGTCAAATTTAGTTCTATAGCCCGATATCAAATCTCATATCTATGGGCTTTGAAGGCCCACAACAAGGAGCCAGAGCTCTTTAAAAAAAAATCGTAAAACTTAAGGCGTAAGGGAGAATTGTCATAATATTGCACACTGATTCAAAATATTCTGATATCAAACAAGACTTAGAGTCTACAGCCATGCTTGCAGCTCTTTACAGCGTTTCTTTGAGCTAAATGCTAACGTCATTTTGCTGCGCACCGTGTCAAAGTTAATATGCTGATGTTTAGCAGCTACAATGTTTACCATGTTCACCAATTTAGTTTAGTGTGTTAGCAAGCTAAGATCTTCTAAACAACGTACATCTGAGGGTGGTGGGAATGTCATTCATTTTGTAGGTTTTAGGTCATAATCCGAAGTATTAAATTTAAATTTTGACCTGATGATGGCACTAGAGGAAAGGTCAGGGGATCCTCAAAGTTATTACAATTCATCCTGAGAAGAACATGAATGTCTGTACCAATGGTTGTTGAGACATTTCACTCAAAAACACAAATGTGAACCTCATGGTGGCGCTAGAGGAAAAGTCAGTGGATCACCAAAGTCACGAGGACTCATCCTCTGGGGACCATGAATGTCTGTACAAATGTTCATGACAATCCATGTAGTAGTTATTGAGATATTTCAGTGTGGATCAAAGTGGTGGACTGACCGACACTGCCGCTAGCATGGCTAAAAATCAACAGAAAGTTGTGACAGTTAGAGGAGATTCAAAATACAACAGTAAGATGATAATGGATTCAATACTCATGTGTGAGCGTGAGAGAAAACAGAGCAGCAGCAGATGATCTTACCACATCTCCAGTCTGTTTACATTTTTCTTTCATGTTACAGGCCCCCTATTCACCACCAGCACTAATTTTCTATCCACAACACAGACACAGTTCAGAAAGAAAATCACATGCAGCTCCTAATTACACTTGAATCTGTTCTGGGAATTGTTGATTCCGACTCATGTGAAGAGCACTTCTCTGCGAAAGCCTGTGAAGATTATGGACACTACGGGGTGGATATGATACGGTCCTTACACAGCCAGGAATGTCCTGGATGTACACATATGGAATGTCAACACAGCAGCACACACACACACACACACACACACAAGTCACCAGAACTAATGTGGCTTGACCTGCCAGCTGGATGTGAGCGAGTAACGCACAGAAAGCCAAAGCAGCAGGGGAGGAAGACCGCCAACTGCTGTGTACCCAGTCCAAGACGCACATCTGGAATATTGCATACTGCATCAATCTAAACCTGACTGGTTTCAGATCTTCCAAATTGACACCAACTTAAATCAATCACATCAATCTCACACACCATGCGAGAGTGAAATAGCTGCATCAGGGGGGACGGAAGTTCAATTCCAGATTTCCCCCGCTGTCGCAACAGCATGAGCCGATAGCAGCCTGCAGCAGCTGAGCTCGAGAGCAAAGTGTATGTTATCTGCAGTTGTTCGAGCAAACAGGGACATAATGCCTGTTTGTGCGTGTTGTCCTACCTCCATACATATGCGAACCAAATGTGCTCAAAAAAGAAAGATGATGAAGAAAAGTGAGGAGGTTTTGGTTGGTATACATGTCTTTAAGAAGCCAGTTAAAGATTTGTTTGAGAGTCGAGGTTCGAATAAGGATCATTTAAGGGTGTGAGTTAAAGACGGTATAGTAAATATTTTTATGTTAACAATGGATCACATGACTACTTGAAGGGATCACTGGACACAATGAACCCTGCAGACTGCAGTTCCCCTTCAGCTCTACAGAGCTTTATAGCTTCTTGTAGCATCTTTTAGGTTTTCTGACCCACAACTTTACTGTTTTGGTTCAGTCTCGCCACTCTCATAGCGTCATTTTTGGCCAGAACATTCACATGCATTGTATGGATGTGGAGGCAACATAAGAGGAATATTGCAAAAAAATTGGTCAAGTAAAACCAAAACCGTCTGCATCATGAATTGATAAAACGAGGGGTACGGTGAGTTTTTGTTTTTTAATTTTGGGCAAAACAACCCTTTAAACATGCTTCATGTAGTAGGGTGGTTGCATACATTGTTAAAAATCAACGAGCAAGAACCAAGTCGTCACTCAGTCAACTGTGTCTTTTGGATGTTTCCAAAAGTCTGCCTCAGTGACCACACACACACACACACACACACACACACACAAACAGCCCGGGCCTTGGCTGGGTCATCGGCTGGGTCGACTAAATCCTAAAGTATGATCATCCTGCACACACTCACAAGATCAATATCTCAATATTAATATTAATCTGTCTGTGTTTAAAAGTGCATGTGTGTGTGTGTGTGTGTGTGTGTGTGCATCACATCACATGGTGTTTAAGAGATAATGATTAACACAAAGCTCTTGTTCAAAGTGATCACTTCAGTATTGATGGTTTTAATGGGCGGATAAGTACACCCATACACCCACCACCCCTCACACACACACACACACACACACACACACACACACAGCCCGGGGCTTGGCTGGGTCATCAGCTGGGTCGACTAAATCCTAAAGTATGATCATCCTGCACACACTCACAAGATCAATATCTCAATATCTGTCTGTGTTTAAAAGTGCATGTGTGTGCGTGTGTGTGTGTGTGTGTGTGTGTGTGTGTGTGTGCATCACATCACATGGTGTTTAAGAGATAATGATTAACACAAAGCTCTTGTTCAAAGTGATCACTTCAGTATTGATGGTTTTAATGGGTGGATAAGTACACCCATACACCCACCACCCCTCACACACACACACATTGCTCTTGGGTCTAATTAATTAGTTTGTACTGACTCATTCATCCTGACCTGTTTTATCACAGCATTGCTGCTCTTATTGTAGGTTAATGGCTGTAATGGAAAATCTTCATTAACACTTCCGCCTTTTCCATTGACGTGGATGTTAATGTGTTTTAACACACTCGTGGGTCATGTAAACAGGGATTAGTTGTCTGCGGTGTCATCATGACAGATTCGCTGTTATGAGTGCAGCCTTCTTCAATGATGGAAGGGAGCCTTAGAAAGTATCTTATCCCTGATGCAATGGGCAAACAATCTGTAATATCTTTGTGTCCCTAATTATCAATGGTGACTTTACAAAGCCATAAAATGCTTCATATGCTTCAAAATAAAAGTGAGTCATATTAAATTGGATGGCAATCAGCTGCGTTTGTCAGCTCCAATAGAGGTTTCACAATCAGCAATTTGATAATCACCACTTTAAAAGCAACTTGAGAAAAATAACAGAGCTACAAAGAGGCTGAATCACCTGTGGCCAAATAGCAGGCAGACTGGTAAAAAAAAAAAAAAGACAAAACATCTAAATTGTTTGCTATTTCAAGCACAAGTGTCTTGACGACAGATTCCAAGCACAGACAGGACTGCTTTGACAAAGAGAAGCAGCTGTCACGAATTTAAACTAACCCACAGAAATGAAATGATTGACATAATACAACATAAAATAACCTTCCTTTACAGCAGTGTTTGCATTACGTGACCTTGTCATTAAGTTTCTACCTTCTGTTGTCTGCCCCGTGTATTTTTGACAGACAAGTCATTTGTCAAAAGTCTGAGTATCAAACCCTTTTCTATTTCTGTTCGTACTTAGTTCAAAAGAAGCTACAACAGCTATAACAACTCATTGTGGACATTTCAACTTTTAAAAAATACATCAAAGTTTAGTAACACTTGAACATGTAGTTTCCAACTAGCAACATGACACGACAGCAAAACCAAACCAACAAAGTGACATTAGACAAGAATTCTTGCTGTGTTTAACCATCAATTTAGCGCATACCATTCACGTCTTCAGTTGATTTCACTATGATGTATGTTAGAGTCAATGAAAACACAAGACATTCAGTCTCACAAAGAATAGACTGTTTGCCAAAAGACAGTGACTGACCGTCACTGTGTTGATGCATAAGGATACAGTGAAACATTTTTAAAAAGCTTAGTAAAGAACAAAAACAGAAGTTTTCCCATAATTCATATAGTGAAATCAACAATATGCTGACATACAACAGCTGTTGTTAAAAAATAAAAAATGGACTTAGCCTACACTCAGTTCATATTATCACAGAGTTGGATTTCAATGTGTCATCAACTTCAGCTTTGGACAAACCTGAAGACTAGTTGACTTACAAACTTACAAAGACTGAACAAACCACACATAAAGATTGTTTTGGGGAGAAAAAAAGCATAGAGTTTGGGTGAGATCTTGGAAGGAGAGGTGGTGGCAACACAGACTATAACGTTATACAGAGGGAACTGGGGTGAGTGAACTTAAAACAAAGCTAGCTTCAGTTTAGGTAAAGCCGGTACGTCTCCCTCGGGCGACACACGAGTGACGTCATCAGCCGCAGATGAGTCGAAATTATCAAACATGTTTTAAAAAGTCTTTATGAGAACGATTGGCAGCGACTGGATCTGAAGACTTTAGATTAGGCTCTTTACACATCACACACTATATGATTCTATCTGCCAAATGTCAACACCAACCACTTAATTTTAACAATGAAGTGTAAATTGATGAATCACTGAGCTTGTGCACATTAAAATCAATCATGGGTGTGAACAGAGTCTCACAGTGTCCTCCTGTAGCCTTTACTGTGAAGGCTTCGTGAAGCTTCGTGTATGTGGGCACATTGAATCCAAAGACAACTCTGTCAAGCCACCCTCATAAACCCTGAGGAGTTACGGATAAGATTCACGCAGAAGGAATCCACAAGCTGCTTGGATCCACCCTGTTCAACATGAAGTATCATCGAAGAGAAAACAAAGGCATTTTGGCGTGTTGATGGAGGATTCAGCGGTGTTCGGTGTAACTTACAGAGGTTATACGAGGACGAATTCTTTGTTGTTTCAGGGTGCGACTCTGCAAGCGTATCGTCCCCATGCGGTATCATCAACACTGTACTCTCCAAGTTAATTGCTGAGATCTGGTAATGTGACAATATGACTTAAAGCTGCAATAATCAATATATTTATATCAACAATGACTGCATGTAATGTGAAAGGTGTCGCTTGTAGTGACAAACCCACAGAAAATTATCACCCAACTCTACAGTTCCTCTCAGCTCTACAGAGCTTTATAGCATGTTTCAGCTGATTGTTTTGGTTTTATGGCCTGCAACTTTACTGTTTTGGTTCACTCTCACCGCTCTCATTAACCTCATTCATGGCAGCTGGGGTTTTATTTTTTTGGGGTTTTTTTTAAAAGCTCCTGTACGCTACCTGTCCAGACCAGACAAAGTTAGCAGCCAGCTGGTGAACAATTAGCATTTAGCAGCTAAAGAGACAGAAATTTCCCCTCAGGAGTTGGTAGAGACCAAAACTAAAAGGTGCTAAAAGGAGAGTGAATATTAGACTTAGGCCAAAAACACAACTCCAAATAAATGCTAATGTTGCTCTGCGTATGCTGAAAGTGTAATAAGGAAATGTTTTGCTAACACGTTTGCCTTAACGACCTAATACAGTGATAATATGTAAATGTTGTGTTTACAGGTTGTTCCACTGCCCCCAAGTGGCCAATAAAGCAATAACAAAAAAAACAACAATAATCCAACAATAATTTATACTGCTTTAAAAGAAGTCAGATGTGGGAGGAAGATTTGTGGTTAGGCAATCATACAGGTTCTGATCAAACCCCGAGGTTAGCCAAACTTATTTAGGGGAGAAAAAGACTGTGAAATTACATCCAAACTGTCTGTTATAAACATCCATCACAGTTTGCAGACAGACGTCTGAGTTCAACTTTGACCTAGTGTACTTTCCGTAGTTGTGTGCACGCATAGTTTTCCTGTGCAATGACGAATTTTACCAACTTTACCAACCTCCAGATAAAGTGGTTTAGATGCTCTGACTAAACTTGCTTGTTTACAACCTGTCTGACTGCTCAGGTTTAACCTCGTTGCGCTCTGCCGTATAAGTGGCTGTTTTTTTTTTCTTTTGTTTTGAGATCTAAGCAATTACTTAAGCATGTATTTATAGATTTCTTTGGCCTCTTGGGGGCAGCACAACAAGCTGTAAACACAGCATTGACATATCAACATCTTATAACGTTGTTTTGGTTCTAAAGCGCTCCGTAGAGCTGAGGGGAACTGAAGAGTCGGGGTGATAATTCTCTGTGGGTTTGTCACTATGAGTGACACCTTTCACATTAAACATAGTCATTTGAATAAAAAAAAAAAAGTAGGTCAGGTGGTTTCAAGTGCACATGTACAACATATAAAAGCACACTGCATTATTTCCAGCCCACACTGACAATCAGTGCTGTGTCTGGCAGTTGTCATTCGGGTTCGTAGCCTACACACCTGACAAGGCAAACAAGGAACACCAAAGTTACATAACCCCAGACTTAAATTCAGATTGCTCCGGCTCTCTCTCTGCTTCTCCATCTGTTAGTGTTTTTCCCCGTCTTTCCAAACACACACACACACACACACACACATCACAGACAGCGGAAGTGAAGGAATTCCCCCGGTGGCTTCAAGCCAAAAAACTAATCTGTTTTTAAGATGAGCTTCTCATCACTTGACGGGCCCTTTGAAAGAGTAATCTGGTGAATCCCACTCGCTCCCTTTCATGCCGGGACACAAGGCCCCTTCAGCTTCACACATCTCAGCCTGGCGCGAGAGGCGCGGCCCTCGTTAGCTGGGTGTTAAATATTTAATACTCCCCAAACTACAGAGAGAGAGAGAGAGAGACACACACAGTGGACAAGAAAGAGAAAGAAGAGATAAGTGCAGCAAACCTGACACAAACGCACAGTGGCAGCGAGTCTGCGTTGTGCTTTGAACGTGTACTCAGCAGATGACGTAGTTCGAGGGTGTTAGTTCACACTAAGTCAGCTTTACTGGGAAAATAAAGCATTATATGTGTAAATGTAGACATTGATGAATATTTTCTGCCCTCTTTCTGTCTGGTTTGTTTTATACTTTTTAAATTAATGGCCAAGGGAGAACACACTCACACATACATAAATGAACAAACCAGCTCCTTCAGCATAACATTAATGTATTCAGTGTGTTCCTTTTTTTTTCTTTTTCAAACACTGAACTCGTTGCGGCTTGGTGGAAGGCACAAATCTATATTAATTAATAAAGCTTTTGTGGAATGTCTTTTAATAAATGCAGTTAATTTACATACTACACACACAAATAAGCATTGCATTAACACGGTCAAATGCTTGCATACTGAGCTTTTTGTGAATGCAAACTGCGTACGCCACACATACCCCTTTAAAAGAAAGTTTCACACCAGCTGCTTTGTAAAGTCAGATTTGCATCTCTAGCCTCTTTGCCTCTTGCTCTATCTCGCTCTCTCTTCTTGTTTTTCAATCTGCCATAAGAGTAGCTGTGGCCTGAAGGCAGGCTTTGTTAGCGGGACATCGTGAGAGCATCACGTCCCCCCTCTAATATAATCAGTTTCAGTGAATTACAACAGCGCCTAATGGCATCAGGACCTGGTGACACCCATTTAGTCCACTTACGTCCCCTGCATATCCCAGACTTTGGAAAGCTGGAGCCTAAACAGCATCTCTTCCTGGTGAGACAGGAGAACTACAATGAGGATTTGTCCCACTGAGGGACTCCTGAGGATAAAAATCTTACTCCAAAGCTGTCAGATTCTTCAAAGAGGAATCTCTCATCTTTACTTGAGGCACCATCTGAATCTTTAGCTACAATAATCTGTCTGAAGGGGGATTTTTAAGAAGTTTAAATGAGCTCCACTTTGTCCAAAATCACAAACATCAGAGAAAGAGGAATGCTCTTCCTTTCCCTCAGACTTCAACAAATTATTATTTTCATTATAAATTAATCTGATGATTATTTTCTCTATTAATCATTTGGTCTATAAAAATAGTGGATAATTTTCTAGAGCTGAAGGCAACATATTCAGATAATTTTTTTTTGTGTCTGACCAACAGTCCAAAACCCAAAGATACTAAGTTTCACCAAAATGTGAGACAAGGAAATGCTGCAGATTTACATTTAAGTAGCTGGAACTATCAAATCTTTGCTCTAACATATATAAGCAAGCAGGAGCAAAATCAATTCCTGTCATCATTTATTCATACCCGAGCTGCACTTCTGTTACAGTTCTCTGATAACGCAGGCTACAGAGCGCTTGATCTTAGCATGTTAAACACAGCGTGGTGGCCTTCATACCTTTGAAGACGCTCCGCATGTGACTCTGTAACTAATGAGATTGAGCTACAACATTAGAAGAGTTATTATCCATCTTCAGAGCTCACTGCTTTTGACGTCAAAAGCGAAAAGAATAAAGTGAACGATGATGATACTGAGCTCAAGGGTGTCATAATTTACACACACACGGACGTATTATTTTTCTACTTATGCTGCTGAGTCATTTAGTAAGCAACACAGTGGTCATAAATCATAGGCACACTGTCTCAGCCTCTTAGGTCGGAAATATTTATTGTTAATCACCTTCTGGGGCGCATGTTTGTTATTATCACAGAGACCTCGTTAGCCACTTTCTTGGACGTGGTCCCTCATTGTTTCTGCAGGCATGAACATCTGACATTTTTTGGATTGCAATCACTTCAAACCATTTCTAATCACACTGCTATTGATGAGAAATGAAACGATTTTAGATCTGGGTGGAATATCTGATGAAGCCTTTTAGTATGTGATTTAAAAAAAACAAAAAACAGTGGGCAGTTTTCTTTGACTCAACATGTTCGTGGACAAGCCTCTCTGAGAGTATTCATTTTTTTATGATTTGACTTCTCTCATACCGACTTCACTCAACTCAAATTAAAGGAATTCAAGATGAGGCAATAAATGACAATCTCTCTATTCTATTATTTTGAATCTGTTGTTCTGAAAATACGATTATTGTATCGTGTTTGTATTCATTTGATTTTTATACGTAATGTTGGCAGATATCCACCAACACTGTGTATAAACAGGAAGTCGTTTGAAGCAGTTGAAGTGGACTACAAGGTTTGGAGTAAGTTCATACAGTGATGTAGGTTGAAATCAATATCACAGTATCAAGGATATTTACCTGAGGGGTGGACTCGAGTCACTAATTTGATAACTTCAGATTCGACTTGACAAAATAGAAGAAGACTTGCAACTCGATTGGACTTTAACACCACTGACTCTGCACTTAACTTGGACCTAACTACTTAATACCTTCCCCCCAAGCCCAAAGATTAAAAAGTATGTTATTTAAATACACTAAGACAGGACCGAAGTGTACAAAATTCACTCTGTTGAAAAATTCACTACCTGGGTTCTCTCTGCAGAGCTGACCATGTTTGTAGGAGTTGACTGGATTATCTAAGATTAGTGGGAAAACACTGGTAAACCTTTTCAAATTGGATTTTTACGATCCATTTATCGGCTCTGATTTTCATATGTAAGAAGCATTTTAAAGCAGGACTTTTATTAGAGGAATAATTACTCAGGATATTGACTCGGTTTATGAAACAATAAAAACTAAGCACCTGCTTATTTTCCAGTTATTCAACCTCTTTATTTAAATCTTTAATCCCTCTTGATTCTTTTTAACCTCCTGGTTAAAGCAGGTATAAAACAGGGTGAATCAGAGGAGATTAGCTTTTAGCAGCAGGATGTTGAGAGTGTTGAAATACTGTTCTCCAGTGTTCAATATTCAATCCTAAAAAAGCTTTATTGGCTGGCAAGAGATTGAGACGTCAACAAGACTCCTCAGATTGGAGAAAACCAGGCCCTGGAGGGACTTGCCATGCTGGCTAATGGAGGCATACTCAGGGTTTTGTGGGACAGATCTGCTGGCTGAAAGATCCTAGAGGGTAAAGATGGAGGTGGAAAGTTAAGACAAGGACAGAGAAAGGAAATTAAAACAGCAAGAAAAAAGGGGTGAGATGGTTGAGAAGCAGTAGGAGGAGATGAACAGAACAGTTAAGAATACCTTTGTGTGCCATCTTATTACACATAATCCTGTTTCAAGACTCAGGAGGCAGATAAATTGAACTGTATACAGAATACAATTGGCAAAGGAACGGTTCAACATTTTGGGAAATATGCTAATTTGCTTTATTGCAGAGAGTTAGATAAGAAGGTTGATACCACTCTCATGTTAAAATGTAAATATGAAGCTTCAGCCAGCAGCCGGTTAGCTTAGCTTAGCATAAGGACTGGAAACAGGAGAAAGTAGCTAGCCTGGCTCTGTCCAAAGGTATTACAACTTGTCATTCTTACACTTTGATTGTTGTACGCATCAAACAAGTGAGATATAATGTGTTAATTGGTGAGTTGTAGTGGATTTTGTTATCTTCAGACAGAGCCAGGTTACCTGTTTCCAGTCTTTGTGCTAATTTAAGCTAACTGGATCCATATTTACCCAACAGCAAGAAAGCCAATAAGCATATTTCCCAAAATGTCAAACTATTCCTTTAATGTTTACATTTTAAAGGTGTTAAATCAGGATTTTACAGTTAAAGGAACTAACTTTTGATTTTGCAATCCAACACACAAATCACTTAATTTCCTCTACTGCTTCTGTGGCAAATAGCCAAGGCATGTTATCTTTCAAGAGTAACCCGTGTTCAAGGTTCAAGCACACGCTCATAAATCATCCAATGCAAACAATACAGAAGGGATATAAGATCCCGCTGGACTGTTGTGGCAGCAACTGTGGGTCTTTAAAAAAAATAGAAGTCATGTAGAAGTTCACTTACATATTATTATTTTTTCTACAGTGGAAAATCTCAGAAGAGGCTTGAAAGCGCCAAGATAAACAAGAATTATTGCCTCCAAAACTTTTTTTTAATCAAACATTTTTATTATTGGTTTCCAAATGAAGAGGTTTATTGAGAAATATTATTTAATCATCTTGGAAAAATGTATGTTTATCATTAAATATTTAATATATAAAATATGTTTTTGGTCTTACGGTAAAAAGGTGAAATAGCAGTCGTTGCATTAGCCATTTTGTGAAAGTAGGTTGGACATTTCATAATCAAGTCTTAAGTGTAGTTTCCCGGTAGATAATTTACTTTTAAATCGCATTCGCAGTCAATTTTACGATTAAGTTAAGTAGGGCTGTTTGCAGATTCCTCACTTTTGTAGTGGAACGATTCTGCACATTTCCCCACGAATGAGACCAAATACAGACCAGATGTGGAGCGAACCATGTGACCAGGTTAGTACCCACAGGAGGTGCCATTGTCTTTCACCGGCTAATAACATGCCAAGGAATTTCACTGGGAAACAAGAATCTAGAGCAGCCGATAAATCAGTGGACTTTTTTGTCTTAAACTAAATCAGGTCAGTGCAGTTTATCAGAGAGAGCAAAACAAAGGGGATGAATAAATAACATGACATCAAACTGTCTGGTGCCAGTCCATGCATGTGAAAATCTGGACAAAGGTGAAACTGAAAACATGGAAACAAATTAGTTTAATCAGATCACATTATTGCATAATGGACGTAAAGACAAATACAAGGCCACAAGCTGAATGTTTCATAAGGAGTCAGGGTTTGTGGTTGTGATGTTGAGGTGTGGCCTTTACAGTATCAGATTGCTATTATTTTATACGTCGTGCAAGAAGGAATTTGATGCCTCCCTGGAGCAGGCAGGAGTTTGGCATTTAACTGAAACACATCCTGCTCACTTTGACTCCGCCTGTTCCAGGGATCAAAACCGCAGCCACGTGACTCCCTCCATACATCCAGCATCTCAGCATGAGCTCCACAGGACATCAAAACCAGTTTGAAACGGGGAAGGTGGAGAGCGGGTTTTACAGCTGCAGTAAAACCATGAGACGTGTTACTCAAAGTTCTACATTTTAACAAGTGAAAGTCATTGTCAAGAAACTGTTTTCTGAGTATTTCTCAGTGTTATTATAATTATCTTTAGAGGTGACATAACGTTTAATGGGAGAAAACACTCCACAAAATTATTGGAGAGCGATGCCTCCTCCTCCAGCCCAGCAGCAACACGCTTCTGCAATTTGTACCAACCCTGGAGGGTTTTTACTTCTGATTCGTGTTAGATGATGCTGTGTTTATCAAGCTGAAGGGGTAATTATCAAAGGAAGAACCATGCCAACAAGAAAAAACACACACCATGTTTTCAAGTGTATGTGGTCCCTCTGAGGCTGTATACTGCCAGCCACTGTAAGCATGAAAAGGAAGGAGGTTAAGAGAACGGTTAGATGGATGGATGTACTGTAAATCAAAAGTTTGTGTGCTGTGTTGTTGTGGGAATTTCTATGCTTATAAATGATTTAAATCACCAAAACCTGACTTACAAAAGTTTTCTGGTAAACATATCTATTTTATTAACGCAAAAGTATCATGTAAGTTACATCTAAAAAAAAAAAAAGAAAAGAAAAAAGTGGAATATTAAATCAGTAAGAAGTTAAACTTCATAAGTATGTGATAAGTTGTTAATGTTATGTAGTGGGACTCAATCCATTCCCACAACTTGTTATCTAACGGAGCACAAACGGGACGTTCAAGCACATGCACAGAAAACACACCGGTCCCTTATGGGCATTTTCCAAATCTGATTTAACACTGGCAACAGTTAGGACCGCTTCAATGGAAATTAAATAACGCCTTTGTCTGTGAAGGACTTCAGAGTGAGTGTTATTGATCAGTGACACTGAGGGAACAATGCATGCTGCTTATCTCGCTAGTCCCCAGGAGACCCACTCTGGATGGGTTTTTTTGTTTGTGGGTGTTTTTAACCCCATTTTAATTTGTTAAAACTCACTGAAAACAATGTGTTCGCTGCATTGTTTTAATCAAATTGTGCGCGTTTGCATCTGTGGTGTGGCCGTCAATAAAAAACAGGCCCTACAAACTCAGCTACTTGCAGTGCTGAGAGATAGTGATACACACATATTTGAAAATCGTGTTTTATTCACAAACCATTTCAGGCACTTGTAAAGTAGGACATTCGTCTTTACTCGGAGATGCCAAGAATCGTCCTGGTCTGTTTTCCAGACTCAACAGACACACAATAACTCTGGCAAAGTGCTGGTGTCACAAGGAAAAACACTGAATTCCTCCTGGTTGCTTGGGGAAAGGTTTGTGTTTGTGGGACCTGTGCTGCACTGCATCTGCAATTAATTTTTAGCATTTGTATTTAACCTTTGGGTTGACTTGACGGCTTGTGTTTCAGTTCAGACAGGTTTAAGCATGAGATTAAAAAGACTTTCAGATAATTTCCACAGATGTCTGTAAAATATAGTCTTCGATTGAAACCTCTACCTTTATTATGCTCAAAGCACATTCAAGTAAGTGCTAAATATTATTTGCAAACGCTACTTCATTGAGTGGTTGGCCAAATCTACCTCATGTTGGGTTTCCTTTAAGAAAAGAGGCCACAGAAAATGTTCTTGTGAGCTTGTTCCAACTAAAGCAGATCTTTAGTAGTTGTCTCACTTTGTCTCCCACAGCCGACCTTTCTTTCTCAGCATCTTCTACTCGTGCTGTAGTCTCTACTTCCATTTGCTCTCATACTGTCTCCTCCTCTGTATCTTCTGTTTTTGGCTCACTAGTTTTTTCTCCAGTCTCCACTCCCCGCTGCGTTCAATCTACTTTATCATCGCCGCTTTCCTGCCGTCTCAAGACGCTCTCCAAACGTTTCGCCCTAATGGGAGGCAACTCATCGTACATATCGAAGCCAAACTCTGAATGCTGCTGTGGGAGGCGGAAGAGCAGCAAGTGGTTCCTCAACATCTGGAAATGAGACAAAAAGGAGTGAGAAGGAGGTGAGAAGAGCAGCAGAAGCAGGGGTGTAAACCAGTGATTCACAACCAGGGGTACTTCCGCAGTTGCAGAAGGGGTACGTGGAAAGATTGTGGAGTAGGTCAACTGATAAAAAATATAAAGAATTATTTAATTTAAAATCAACATATTGATTTAACTATAACACCAGAGCATCATGTGCTGTAATTGAGAGTGCATGAAAACTACTTAGCAAGCGAGCCAAGAGGTCTAACAGAAATAGATAGCTACAAGTATTGGATAAATTGTTGAATTAGTTAGCTAGCTTAAAAATAATGGCTAAATGGCTGAAATAGATACAAGTCATAGATACATGTTTTAAATATTTAGCTAAAGATAGAGACTTGATCAAACCAACTTCAACAATGACAATTCAATTGTATGAAAAAATCCACTTTTAATTTTAATTTCTTTTTAATAGTGTTAAATAACATCCAGTTTAATTAAATTTAAATTATATCACTGCATTACTTTAAGTTGCAGTGTTAAAGATGGGATGCAGACCATTAATTGGTCAGAATGTTGCAGATTTATTCAATGATACTAAGGGAGCCATGTTATCACTGAAATGACAGAAAATCTGGGTCTAAGACAACAACTAGGTGTTAAAAGACATTAGGGAGAAACTGAAATACCAAAACAAGACATACAAAGAAAAACTGATTACATAAAAAAGAACAAAGATGAGAGGATCACCACATAGATAATTAACCCCTAAGACATAAAATTAGAAAACTGTTTAAGATTTAAAACAAATCCAAGCTGCAATAACCATAGATGGTAAGAAAAGCCATCCAGCAGGATAACAGTGACTTGGACGGCGGTCAACGAGATGAAAAACAGAGAGAAACAAGACTGGTTGTCGGAGGAATGTGGAGCGATTGTGGGGAAAACATCATCAGAAAGTTACGTGAGAGGCGAAGTGAAGAGTTGGTACAATCAATAAACGCCTTGCAGCAAATAAAAGATCAGAGAGAGAGAGAGGGAGTGCAAGTACCTCATCAGTCAGGTAGTAGATTTTCCTCAGCATACTGTGTCGAGCTGCTTCAACCTCCTGGAAAAAGGACGAGGGGATTAAAGATCAAAGGGCCCATTGATGTACTGTACTGACGCACTTTACCCCTCAGTTTTTACTAAAAAAAACTCTCCACCTGCATGCATGAATGTTTTCAGCTCCACTGCTCTAAAATAATGTCTTTGTGTACGGAGTAAATAACTTTAAGTCGCTAAGTGTGTTTCTTATTCTTGGATGTTAACCCCCAAACCTCACAGTTAAAGAAAAGTCACATAGCATGCCTTAAATCAATATTAAAGTTGAATGTGCGAGACCAACTCAGAATCTGCTCCTTTTACAGTAAATCAACAACACGAGGAGCCGTTTTGTAGACTCATAAAATCTTCCAAGATTTTGCATCCACTGAGCTCATATTTGGCGCAGAAAATGTGCATTAATCCCCGAGTACAAATCCAGCCTCCTCTTTAGTGCAGCTGCAGCACCCTCTGGATTTGCTAAATCATTACACATGTGGCAGTTTGCCTTAGGTTTCACTGTGGCTGGTTAAAAAAGCCACAAAGCACAATTTTAACATGAATACATAATCAGACATTTAGAGAAAGCAGGACAACAGACTTCAGTAAGAGAGGCTTGGATTCACTTTTGAAGCCTTTGGGTAGCAATTTTCATAAATCAGACTCCCTGTGGTGACAGAAATCACATATTTTCCATCACTTTCCTTTACAGTCCTTCGTGCAGAGACTGTGCAGAGGTGTGTGTGTGTGTGTGTGTGTGCGCGCGTCATGCAGTGCTGTACCTGTGCTGCGGCGTCCTGAGAGAAGATGAAGGAGTTGACGTGAGACAAGGCAACCACATATAAGATGGGACACCAGCAGGGCTTCAGGGTCCCCGTTACCAAAGAGCGGAAGTAGAGACTGAGGAGAGGGAGGGAGTCTTCAGGGGGGGAGGTGAACCGCTCGATAGGGATGGAGAGCTTCAAATGAAGACAGACAGATAACAAATGAATCCAAATCATGTGTTATCACAGAATATTGTATTATAGAAGAGACAGACAACAATTGTAGAGTCACTTCAAAAGGCAACTAATGAAAATAAAAAAGCAGTAACATCCTCGTCGTCACCTGTTCCAGAGTGACTCCCAGAGACCTCAGCATCCCCACATGTTCTCCAAACACAGCCAGCTTCATGGTGGCGCTGTACCGCCTCTGCAGGGGTAAGAGGACCCAGCAGCCAAACAGCCGGTCTCCAAAGGATACCGCTTCGTACTGGGTCAAAAGAGCAGAGTACAAGTCCTGGAAGGAGGCTAGACCTGGAGGGGGGACGTTCAGGTCTAAAGAGTCCAGCCTGGATCGCCTGTAAATGGAAGAGATTCGGTTTAACTGGAGCTTAGCCACTTAATCCGTGTTCAGTTTAGATTTTGAACTGTAAGATCAAGGATGTTTAACATTTTCAGACCTGGTCAGCAGTCTGCACAGACCCCAGGTCAGTTTCTGAACAGGTCTCTCCAGGAACAAGTCACTGGAACACAGGAACACACAGGACAGGCGGGCGAGCTTGGCGACAGGAAGGATCACCTACAACATGACGAAATGTGTTCTGGGCGTTAGTCACAATAACAAATAATAAATAATGTGATGTTGCCTGACAGAGACACACTGAAGATAATCTGTGAAGAATTCATGATTATTTTCATTATCGATTAGTCTGCTGATTATTTTCTTGATTGTTTTTTCTATAACATGTCAGAAAATAGTGAAATATGCTTGTTATCATTTCTCAGAACCCAAGGAGACCTCTTCATATTGCTTTATTTATGAAACCAACGGTCCATTTTCCAAGAATATTCAGTTTAGTTTCATAGAAGAAGAAAAGTAGCAAATCCTCACATTTTAGAAGCTGAGAATGTTTTATTTAGTTTAGTTTTTATCTTATTTTATTGTATTTTATTCTATTTATATTTTCATTTGCTGGATTTCAGTCAGCTGTTCTGCAGAATTGTTTTATTTTTTTCAGAATTTTATTTTTCCCATGTAAAGCACTTTGCAACATTGTTTTGAAAGGTGCTACATAAATTAATCAATTCACTGACTCATTGTTTCAGCTCTAACTGTTTCTGGTATACAGTATACTATGTTGGCCGATATGCAATATGTTTTAGTTTTTTGTTAGTCCTACATCGACCTCACGAATCTGGTATCAATTTAGCGTTTGGCGTTTACATTATAAAACTCTTATTTAAAAAGAGATGTTTTGTTGTTTTTGGTGTGGGCTCATCAGGGTTAGGATTAGTTTTTCTGTGATTTTGTAATATACAAATAAAACTGACCCGACCTGACTTGTTTATGTACCTTCAGTGCGTCCTCCCTCCAGACCTCCAGCACCAGCAGCCACTGCAGACAGTGGGTCACCAACTGCAGAGCCCCCTGAGGGAGCTCCTCCACCGCTAACCCTCCACCGTCACACACCCCTGTTCGCTCATACAGGCTGACGAGTGGGAGGAAAGGCCAATCGGACGGCACGGTGGGACCAGTGAGCTCTGGGAGGAGATGGGAGTTGATCCAGGGGTTGCGGCCAAGCAGAGCGTCTCGGGACGTCAGTACGGATGGCTCCAGGTGGGCCAGGTGAGTGAGGAAGCAGCCTCGTATGGATGGCAGCTGGACGCAGGCTTCTCTCAGGAGAGCTCCGACAGTCTGGAGAGAGGGAGAGGTGCGGCGCTGCGATTCCTCTTGGAGTTTCAGCTCTCCCAGCTCTACAGCCTCAGGTCCTCCGCTGTGGCCCTCTCTGGAAGGCAAACAAATAAAAATTAACTAAGTAATATTGTAATAAAGAGGAAGCAAAGAATGTGGAACATCACTTTTTGTGGAAATGGGGCATCAGCTAATTTGATCTAACTCCTAAGAAATGTAATTTTGAATACAATATAATTTGTTAAATTAGATTAAAATCATCAGCCCCGTTTTTCAAGCACTAATCTAAATGATTATTTAGGAGGAATGCATTATATGCAATCATCAAAACAAAACAGTCAACACATTTCAGGCTCTTTAGGTTGATTGCGTTGGCACTTACTGGCAATTAATCCTAAATTAAACTTAGTAAAGTAAATGTAAACTTACGATATAAAGTCCTTGCTGAAGATGATGGTGGAGAGTAGTTCATGTGCCAGGTATTCACTGCCTGGTAATAACCACGGCAGCAGAACCAGCGCCACCTGGTGGTACAGTGAGGCATGCTTGGCTACTTCAGGCTCAATGGGAACCTGAGGGGGGAAAAAAAAAAATAAGAGTACAGAGTAAAAATGAAGTTGGTTAGGTGAAAAAACACAGCTTGATGATGATGAAACATGTATAGCAGCCCAGAACGTACAGGAGGATGAAGAAATGAACTCAGATGAACCCTGAATTTACACACAAACTGTCCAGAGATCAGATTGGAGGGAAATAACACTGACCGGCACCCATTGATACTCTCTTTTCATACAAGTTTTTAAAGGTTTTAAAAATACAATTAACTACATAATAGGATGTGTTATTAGGCATTAATCAGTTGGGAACAGAAGATAATGTTGCTGAATGAAACAAAGCCTAAACTGCACGTTTCAGGTCAACAGAATATTGTTTATGGGGGTTTGATTGAAGTCGGACCCCACCAGTCTGCATGCCAGCTGGAGCAGCAGGTAGAGGAGGTGGTGTTCATGACGGAGAAGCCAGGCTCTGGTGTGAGACAGGGTGGGCGTAGCCTGACTGCAACTTCGCAGGTAACCAATCACAGGTTCTGACAGGAGGAGACCAGTGAACTAGAGAGTGGGAGAGAAAGTCAAACACAGAAAAGGGCAAACATTGAGATAAAATATATGTGATTTTGTGTACGTCACAAAAAGACGGCAGCAAAATATATCTTGCTCAGTGATAGACTGCCAAGAGGCTGCAAACTCGACTCTGTCCCTGTCCTCGCGTGATATAAAATACTCCCGAAAAGTATTTCAACTCTTCAGTGAGACCTACCTTGCAGCTGAGACCTTTGTGGAGGCCTGTGATCGTTTCCAGGAGGAGACCCAGGCCTGTGAGAAGAGGGAAGGGGGAGCTGGGAACAACCAGCCCTGGACGGTCCCTCCATCCTGGGCAGGCCAAACCAGGGAGGCTGTGGGTGATCTCTGGGCCCAGATGACTAGACTGGACATTACACACTACTGAGGAAGACCTGGTGTAAAAAAACAAAAACAAAAATTAAATAATAGAAAAACTTGTCAACAAAATAAATTGTTTTTCAGACTGTGCTGTTAAAAGTGCAACTGATGAAGGTCAAGAACACATTTTATAAGCAAAAAGGCAAAACAAAGGCAACTGCATTCATTTTACTACCTGACTACAATGACTACACTGGTCTCACAGTAAATCAGACTTACTTTAGGTTCTTTATCAGGCCTTGAACGACACGATGGGATAGCAGAGGGAGGAGAACCTCAGACGTCAGCAGCTCCAGTTCTTGAAGAGTCTCTACTGGCTTGAAACAGTTCTGAGGACGAGAGTCACATTATAGTCGTTTTAGCTCAATAATTTGTTTGCATTTTACAGTTACTCTCCTAGGTTTTGCTGACGTGTAGCCAGAGCTTACTACTCTTGAAAAGTTTCCCTAACTTTTGACCACTTTTGCTTATTTTATTATGTAGTTTGTGGGTTTATAGCTTGGTAAAGCACGGAGAGTTCGACCATGTTTATGTGGTCAGATTTCCTCAGATTTCACACCTGAGATTCGACTGTCCTGTCATCTTTTAGACATTTACTTAAGAGATAACAATGGATTTGTTAAAGGGTATAACTTTATTTGTCCTAATTTCTAATGTTTGCAAGTTCCAAAAAAATTGACACATACAGGTAGGAAGTACACGGCAGGAAGCAGTACCTGTCTGGAGAGCTGATGGTAGTAAGCTTCTAGGTAGGCCAGGTAAGCTGGTATCACAGTCAGGCTGCTCTCTTTCTGAACTGGATTATCGAGACTTTTCACAAAGCCCTTCAGATGTCCCATCAGGGATGCCTGCAACCCTGTGACATGACCCCAAGACACTGGAGGAGGAGGAGGGCACTCTTCTCCCTGAGAGCTGAGAGGGTAACGTAGATTTAAAAAAAAAAGGATTCAAGTGCGTTAATGTGATGCTTCATGTAGCAGCATGGTTTCATAAAACCACTTTAGTCCTCATCTGTACCTGACCATGCCAGCCTGTAGCTTCTGATGGCAGCCAGCAGTGTGTGTGACCTGTGTGAGCAGAGAAAGCAGAGCCAGGACCCGCTGGAGCTGCAGAGGCAACAGAGGATCTGAGGGGACCAGGACTCTGTGGACCGACTGTAATGCCTTCGCTAAGCCTGGATACAGGTCTCTGTGGGAATATAACGACAGTACAGCAATAAAAGACAAGCACTGTGATAGAAGAGCAGAGGAGATGATTAGACGGCTCTAATATGTGTTTTTTTTGCAAGTTCGTTTAGGAAATCTTTCTGCCCCTGGTTGTCAGCTTGCATGTGTTGACTTACATGTATAATTTGCAGGCCTGACCGTAGCCGGCCGCCACAGCCCACAGCCTGTAGGCCTCAGTGGTGATCCTGAGGGCCTCGGTCGGTTCCAGCAGCAGCTCACTGGGCTCGGCACTCAGCAGACAAGACAGACGGTCCCTCACTCCAAGAGAGTTTAACTGGGGAGAGGAGAGCGAAAGATACACTATTAATGCTTATACATGTGGGAATAAATAATGGAATAATTCAGATTAAAAACTGGGATGAGTAATCCCAGAGGTTAGATTTCAGACCCATGAAGTTTTCTGCACAACAAATGACTTGAACATGATCAATAAAGAAAGGTGTCCGCACACTTCACACACCACTGGATACTTTAATATACGCTGAGCAGCATCAGAAAAGGCAGATTCCACAGCAGCACTTACCAGTCTGGCACAGGCGTGTCTGCCGGAGGTAGCCAATACTCTTAACAGCTTCATGGCGCTGGCCAGCGGGAGTCCGTAAACAGACTGAGGAAGGGGCGAAGATGGCGCTGTCCAGGAAGTGGGAAGGAACTCTGCCAACACCATCTTCATCAAGCGAGGGCAGTCAAGCACCTGAGAGTGAAATACATTTTTACTGAATTAGGCCAGAAGAAAAACATTGACAATAATAATTAGTTGTACTGCAAGCACGGCAGACAAAAAACTAAGAGATCATTTGTCTGTGACTGGAGTTGTAGCTGTAATTGTGGCTACCTGGGTGGCAGATGAGGAGGAGTGCCTAGCGATACGAGCCAGGATCTCCAGGACGTCCTGGACCACTGGAGGAGAAGGTCGCACCACCTCGAGAATGTAACGTAGCCTGGGGAGCAGTTTCATCTTTAACAGTCCCTGAAACACAAAGAGAGCCAACAATAATCATTCAACCTTCATCTCCAGAACCTCTCGATCACTGTAGATTTACAATACATCATAAATCTGACAAAACCAAGGAAAACAAGTCAAATGAAAAAATGAATTCTGCTTGTTTACCTTGACAACATCCTGCCGGGCCACATCATGATCACTCTTCCTCTCTTCCTTCTCCTTAGCTGTCTCCTTCATACTATCAGGCAGCCCTTCGTCCTCCTCATCTTCCTCCTCCTGAGCAGACGGCAGCAGAGGGAAGGAGGCCAGGCCGCGAAACCAGGAGAAGGTGCAGTCCAAACACTCCTGAGACCCAACCACAGCGTATTATATCTTATACAAATCAAGTTTTCAGTTCTGTTTTTCTGACAGTTTTTGAGATAATTGGTCAAATTTACTGTGATTTTGCAGAATCACTCGATTTACAATTTGTAAATGAAAAGGTTTTAATGACACGCTGTAATGCTTCGAGTTGTCTTACTTCATCCTCCGCACACACAAGGAGTGCTTTAAGTGCATGCACAGCTGCAGACATCACACCCTCCACGCCGTCGTCCAACGCAAAGCGGAGCAGGAAGAGCAGGCCGGCGTCGAGCAGAGTGGACACCACGCTGCCTTTCAGAACAGGCAGGTACTCCCCAGCACGAGCCTACAGGGGGAGAAATGAGGCCACATGAGCGACTACAGACACGTGCCTCTGCAGGAACACGTGATGCTGTATGTGTTCGTTTGCGTACCTTTGAGAGGATGTTGGCCAGAGTGTTGAGGGCCAAACTCCTCTGCTGGATGATCTGACTCCGAGACAGCAGGAAGAGCTCCTGCAGGGAGTAACCTGCCCGCTGGAGAGAAATCCTCATTGTCAACAATAAAATCATAACTAACAAAATGAGCCATTACAATGACATTTAAAACTACAGCTAATATGTGATGTTCCCTTGCTAATATCAGAACCTACCTTTGTAGTTAGCAGGCACTGTCATTATGTTAAACTTGCTTTGTGAGCCAAACCCAGTTGTTAAATACAAAAGAAAAGCATGAAGAATAGACCTTAATGTGTTTAATGTGCATTTTATCAGACTTACACCACATTAAAAAGGCACAAAGGGGACAATTTAATAATATTAATATAAGGAGACTTTTTTGTCATATTGCCTACTGACCTCAGGCTCCTCTCCATGGTGGTGCAGGCCTAAGTGAGTGGGCAGATCCTCAGTGGGTGGAATCAAGGTCCCCGCAAAGTCAAACCGAGCCTGCATGGCCTATCAGGACACAGAAGCACAGAATGCGTTGGCTCACACATCTTCTCAGCTGTCACTGAGGCCTGAATGCAGGAAAACACACTCAAACGCAAGATTTGAGTTGAAATGAATGAAAATGGCGTGCTTCTTTTAGTTCTGCTGGTATTGTACCGTCTTGGTTCCTTTCCTTCTGGGCGCAGGCAGGTCTCTCATCCACTCCAGCTTCTCTGGCTCCAGCTTATTCATGTGGACCCAGTCCTTCTGAGGCTTCACCGGCAGATCCTCCTCTGAATTCAAACAAACACAGGAGGGCAAAAACAAGATTAATAACAAGGTATGATTGCTTGTATTAATTGCTGTTACAATTAACAACAATTAACTGTTGTAGCCACCACAAACAAAGTGACAACACCAACATGTGCCACCACTGTAAACGCAAACTACTGGTACACTGACAAAATAACCCGCAACTGCAATTCTTTAATGAAGCCGCAAGAACACGTTTTCAGCAGGGGTGCAGATTTTTCTATTTTGCAGTAAAAAAGGAAAAGACATTTGAACAAAAACACATTATATGAATATTACACACTTACTGCTATATCAGCAAAAAAGCACAGTCCAGGGGCCCTTACAACACTGTAAATCACGTCTTGACAGCAGCATATGACGTTATGTCAGTGAAACAATAAGACGATATGAAAACGGCAGTTAGGAAATGAACTTTAGTCATCAAGATTGGCAGCACACAGCAGACTATCATGACAATACCAAACTTTTTAAGTGCTGCTGTTGGTTGAAAATTTAAACTGGAGTATTTAGTTCACAGCTGAATCTGGTCCAAATCTTCCTGTCACAACAGATCAATTCAGACAAAATATTACACTATTCAAAAATATTATACAAAACCATCTAGAAAGTTTGTGCTTCTCACAATAAGAATTTAAAAAGATAACACGGATGACAAAACAAAGTTTCCTCTAAAAGGGAAGGAAGAGGAGGCAATAAATCGTTTTTGGTCAGAATAACAGACTGACAAAAACAGCTCTGTTCATTGCGTTTTTTGGGGGGAAAATAGATGATGTGCAGGATCTGTCTACATATGATCCATTAGCAACACTTTCATCAGGACTGGGAGTATTCTTTGAATGATCTGCAGTAACTTAATTGCAGAGAGTGGCTACTTCTGGCTCAGCCGGGCCTTTCTGCTAATCACACAAAGTGAAGTCAATGATCAGCTTAATGTCTGGATTTTAGCCATGCAGCAGAAGCATCCCACATTAGTTATACAATTACAGAATGGATGCGAGGGAGAGCAGAGAGAGGAAAATGATCGGGCGAGTGGGATAAAGGCAGGGATGGAGGCAGAGAAAGCTGGCAGTCAGCCAGGCGTGACGGTCTTCTTGACAGTGGACAAACTCTGTCTCATTTACATTCATTCTGCTGTGGTACATTTAGGGCTTCTCCCTCAACATGTACCACTGATCGAATATTTGACAGTCTCAGCAACAAGGTTACAATTTAACCCGGCCTAAGGAGGCAAGAAGTAATGTGAAATAATGATATAGCAGAGTCATCCACATAACTTAAATGCGGCTGATTTATTCACATCTCCAGCAGCAGCAGCAGCAGAGACCAGCAACAACTGACAAGATAGAAGTGATAAAAAAGCATTTATTTTGAACCCATCATACCCGTCACTGCAGGTGGCAGTTCCTTCTCCTCCTCCTCCTCCTCCTCCTCCTCTCCTTCCATCTCTACTTCTTGGGGTTTCTGAAACAGCGCAGCAGCACTGGAGGAGTCTGGCTCCCTGCTCACATTTTCAAGAGGAACGTTTTCCTTGCTGCTTTTGCCCTGGGGGTGTTTGGATGCAGAGGCAGAGGACGGGACGCTCTGGGCTTTGCGAGATCTAACGAACTCCACCAGTCTAGGATCTGGGAAGCAGAAATAATCGTGTTATACGCAGTGGTACCAACAAAACGAGAAAAAAAAAAAGGTTTTGACGTACTTTACTAGTTAGGATACAAACTCAATACAGATCATGTCTTCATCTTAACATATATTATATACTTATTAACTCTCACGTGGGCAACACCATTGCCTACCAAGCTGACATAAGAGTTTCTTCTGCTCTTGTAGTATCTCATCCTGTGACATTCCCTGGAGCTTAGCCTGGTTCTCCCTGTGGATCCTCATGGTCTCTCCTGAGCTACCTGGGCCCTCAAGCCCCTGACCAGACACCAGTCTGGGACCTGAGACTGCACTTGGCTCTGGTGAGAGGAGAGGAGCGAGCAGGCAAAGAGAGAGGGAGACAAAAAATAAATTATTCTTCAAGAATTCTGACAAATCTGCTGACGTGTGAGAAATTTAGAATAATATGGCTCAAGCCTACTCACGATCATCTGCAGCGTCACACTGATCTGTATCCATACTGGTCTCAGGAGGCAGGTTCTGCTCTGTGTGTTCAGGTGTCTGAGCAGCTTCAGGTGCGCAGTGTAAAGGTGTCTTTCCCTCCTTAAGTCTCTGAGCTACAATCTGACGTGCAAAGATACTCTTCTTCCCGCCAGCTGAAGACAGTGGCACCTGGTCATAAGGACGAATAAACTTAAAGAATTAAGATACATGTAAACTAAGATTAATTTACCCATCTCTAAATTATTGCAACGATACAATGTGCAGAATGCAATAGAATGGGCATGAATGTCTTCTTACCTGACTGCGGTGCAATACTTTGGGGAAAGCCATGCCGGTAAGTGCTGGTAGAGATATTGGAGTAGAGCTTGTATCTCTCTCCTTAAAACAAAGAATAATGTTACAGACCCATTGATGAAATAATAATAAAAATAAAAAACTACAACTGCGTATTATGTCAAGCTAAACATGATACCAGCAAACGTGGATAACCGAGTGAGCACACTGGATGCATGTATACTTGGAGAGGTCCAAATGGGAAAATAAGCTACACAGTCACTGATTCACGCTTCGCATTTCCATTCTTGATGCAACGTTAAGTTAGGTTTTTACAACAGGCACTTACAACGATCCTGGAGAGAACAGCACTGATGTGAGTGTCATGTCTGTCCAGCCTCTCCTCAGCATCCTCAGCCTCGAAAGTGACGCGGCTGGCTTTAAAACGAGACTTCTTAGGAGGGGCTGGCGTCAGAGACGGGAGTTGGTCTGGAAGATCTAGAGGAAACAAAAAAGTCTGACATTAGGTTTGCGGTTTCCGTATCAAATCATCTTACTTATATATGGTCCATTGTTAGCTGTTACATATACCTTAGAAATATGACATACTTAAGTGTGTAACCTATGCCTAAGTACCAATCTTAGCCTCATGTTGAGCCTGGAAAACCCTCGATAATAATAAGAAAAAAAACAGACATCTTTTACCTTCTATGGTGACAACATCCCTCTGTCTTCCTTCATCCTCCCCATTATGCTCCCCTCCTTCTCCTCCAGCCTCGCCTCTCCTCTTGTCAGGTCGGCGGACCACATTGGCAGCAGACGGGGCACCAGAAGTCAGAAACTGCTCCTGCTCTCTCAGGAGGTCTGCCTCAGAGTCAGTTGGCTTGGGCCGCCGCAACATCCCTCTGAAGGACGCGAAAGATTATATTAAATACATTGCCACTGTTGTGTCTAATTCTGTTTCCATATCCATTTGTGTCTCTCCATGCTTCAACCTGAATCCAACCTGTCATCTCTCCAACACCTGATCATAACCTAACCTAAGCCCTAACGCTACTTGATGGAGAAGCAGACTTTGACACAAGACTACTGGTATGAAACCAGTTATGGTTATGATGATTAAAGTGGCCCAAAGCTGGTGGGTGCGCACAAATATAACTGTGTTACGCCACTGATGAAAGATAAATGATGACATTTTAACTGAATTGAAACCCATTCAAGCTGTCCTCGGATTCCTCATACCGTGCTTAGATGATAGCTGGATCTGGTTGATAAGAGACAATCGTAATTTTAGAAAATACTGCGAATTCAACATGTCTCATCTGCTTTCGAGCAGAGGCTGAACTTGGTTAGCGTGGCTAACCTTAAGTCTGAGTAACGTTATCTAGAAAGGACAAAAAGCGTCAATCTTAAACTAATTAACTAAATAAATGACCCATATCTAACGTTAGCTACACATGGCTTTTTCGTTTTCACGTGCAGTTAAGTTTACACCCAACAGGCACCGGGGATGAATGTAATGTCCAGTTAACGTTAGCTTAACATTAGCTTGAAATCTCAAACCTCACTCGGTTGAAGCTAAAATTATCCAACACAATACCAAACAGTGCCACTACAATGTGGCTGTCTTTGTTGCTTCAAAATGTTTAACAGTTGTGTTAGCTAACCTTCAGTTAAGTGCAGGATCCGTGATACACAACACTCGGTGCACCACACGGAAGATGTTTAATGTGACACCAACCTCCACCTTCAAAATAAAAGCCAGCATAAAGAAAAGGAACGCGGAGTGACTTTTTCCCCGACTGCACCCTTCTTCTCCCAGAAATGATTAGGTAATTTAGATGCTTAGAAGGCGTACACTATTTAGCTGAGTTGTTGGCGAATATTTTAAAGCATCCTCGCTGATTTATGTCGTGGGACGCCAAGGGTTTATCATAAGCATGAATACCAATATAACAGATCCGTGCCCATAAGGCGTTGAAGCAAGCCAGTGAGCGAGAGAGTAAGTGTTTATATTTGACTGAGTGAGTGAAAGAGAGTGTTGCATACTTTTTTAACCCCTGATGGTGAATTGAGTCCAAATATGTGCACGTGATAAAGTGCGCGTGCGCAAATGCGTAATTAAGCAGCCCATGGCATCAACATCTCACTCCAGCCAGGTAGGCCCTACCCAAAACTACATCTCGCGGTATCCTTCCTCCCTCCTTCAGGACACTGAACAGCGCACCAGCATCTGGATAAACATAGTGCAGAGATGTTTTTTTAATGATACATTGTTTTATTTGGTGATTCAACCTGTCGACCATTGGCCGCTGAGAACAAGCCTCGCAGACTGCATCATGGTCAACCTCTGCTGCCTTTGCTGCGGTGAAATCCCTCAACCCCGCCCCCCTCCGTCCGGCCAGTCGGGACCACCGCGGGATCCCCGCTCAGTGCAGCAGCAGCAGCCTGCTGGCTCCGGCCCAGACGGCGTGGGGCTGAAGGGGGTACAAAAAGGGGGGAGCGAACGGAGGGAGCAAAGCCAGTGAATAAAAAAGAGTGAGTTTATAATCTCTCTCTGACATGCGAAAAGTGCAGCATGCTCTCTTCCGATCTGGACTCTGCGGAGGACACGGCGGCCAGCGCTGCCAATGATGCTGAGGGAGAGGAGCAGGAGGAGGAAGAGGGGGAGGAGGACTCACCGGCTGAGAGTGATGTCCCAGAGGAGGTAGGTGTAGACAAGCCAGCCATTCATTATCTTATTTTTAACTTAAACAAAAAAAAAAACAAACTTAAAACACGAAGAAACATCAGCTGAGAATAGTTCTGATCAATGAATTACGTTTAGAAAAGATGAGAAACAACAGCAGTTCTGAACCACAAACATTCTTGTCATGCAATACAAATAAGCTTATTTTATTAAACTCTTTAAGCTAAGCTAAGCTAATTTAGATTTAAAACACATGCATTTTGATTTATGTGCTAGTGGCTCACTGGAAAATAACTCCTATACTGACATCCTCTGTGTGCCATCACAGTGCAACTGCCTCCACCTGCAGCCAAACAGCCTCTCTGCTTGCTGAAATGTCAGAATAGTCCATTTCACATAGTGGCAGTAGATCCAGTGATGTGGAAAGATACTCTCACTGACAAACTCGTAAATTTGTTTTCTCTCCAAACAGAGTTGTTAAGCCAGCAAACAATTATGTTTTGTAAAGCCAGACCATGATTTTAAGCGTTGGTCAGTCCTTTAAGTGTACGTGCATGTGTCTGTGTTTGCTCCATCGTGCCCTCTGTGTTTACTGTCATGGAGTAATTACTGTGATTCCATCTGGGGGATTGGCTGTGAGCAGCCAGCCATGGACAGATAGTAAAAGAGCACGCGTTGTCTTACCTCAGATCTATTGTCCATGTAACTGCTAAGTCCTATTTTATACTGTGGAGTAGATTAAAGCACAATTCATGTACAAGCAACTTGTGTCTTTTTCACAAACGTCCTATTTATCTTCAGCCGACAGATTTAGTTTAGCTGAAAACTATTTCTAAAGATAGGCTATATTGTCATCCCATCTGAGCAAGGGCTTATATTTTTTTGATTGGTGTAACCTTGGCTAGATTTAGAAGATATTTTATTTAGAAGAAGTATTTAAAGGGGTTCTTGCATCTTGCGTAATATTAGAGTATAAAAACATGATACAAAAAATGATCCCCTAGTGTTTTTCAGGTAAATAAATCTGCACGTAGTCTAATGTCTTCAGTCAGGAGGCCTGCACTAGTGAACAGTCTGTCCTCTCTGGTACAGCAGAATTGAATCCCTGTTTGCTCCATAAATAACTGAGGTGGAACCAGCAAAGTGACATCCCCACAGCCGTGTCAGTGCAGTAATGGATGGGCTGGTTGTCAACATAAATCCTTTCACTCCATGAAACACCAGAGGTAGTCTACAAGAACACAGGATCTCATGGAGACGACTGTCACCACAAGAACCAGACAAAAATATCAAAAAGTCTCATAAAGTCATTCAGAAATCTTGATAAATGTGACTGACAAGATGGGATCAAATAAATTTTGAAATGCGTGAAACTCCCAAACTGCCCTCCTTGCAGATGCATGCATTAAATGTTGCAGTCCTGGTTTAATGTCTTTATGCAGAAAGGGTTACGCTCTGGCTTCTTTTACTGTGAGTGTTACTGATGAAATAGCTTTAGGCCAGTGTCTCTGCTGAATGGGACAATTGGACTTGTGGTCAGTATTGCAATTGTGAGCACTTTCTGTTTGTCTGCCCTGAGCTAACCACCCAATACTCAGCAGATAAGTGTAGAGCAGAGCCTGGCCAGGCTTTTGCAAGTGAATAGCAAGAATGTCAGTGAGTACTTTCCAATGCTTTCCTGTTTTTGTTTTGAAAACAATTGTACATTCATCATTTCTTTCTTACGTACTTTGTTTGGTATAAATAAAAAATAATAAGTCCAAAGACAGATAATGTAGCGAGACACAAAAACTCATCTCACTAGCTGGCTTTTATGAAGCTCGATCCACCTGGACTTACCTGTTCCTTGTTCCCTTGAAGGTAAGCTGTGTTGCAGTCGGACCACTGCTGGTTCATACTTAACCCCTAAATTTAGATTTTGTACAAAGACACAAATTTGCATGTTGAACGCGAGCAGGGGCGTGTCCAGGCGGTCCATTATCCTAAACTATGATTGGCTATCTGTCCAGTCTGAGGCGGGACCTTAGTTCGTATTTTGTTGTTGTCTTGTAGATTTGAAGTTTTGCACAATTTTGCCAGTACAATATTTTGTCCACACAGGCTTATTTATTTTAATGTTGTTGGTACTTTATAATGTGAGTGTATTTTTTTTCTTTTGGAGGACTTAAAAAATAAAGTATGGAAGCTTTATATTACATTTGTATGGTGCCACTCTGTTGTGCTGTGGTAGGTACATTTATAGTTTGAATTAAAATTTTAAACACAGGAATGTAAGAAACTGTAAGATACTGTAATGTTAGTAATTAGATAGTGGAGAAAGAAATTGTAAATGAATGCTGCATAAGTCATGGACAGGCCACTGATATAAATGTAATTAATTTCAGAGATAGGTGTGTGAAAACAGCTCAGTTAATATTTTGTCCGTCAGCTGATTTGACTCACAGCCTCCCAGGGACACTATGTGGCTTAACTGAATCCCACTGAGCTTTCTTTGGTTTGATTTACTTTGTGCTTAGGTATGGAAAAGCTTGGCAATTTATAGTGCAGCCACGTTCATTTGCATTTCTGCTGCAAGTCATAATGTCACCGCCATGTTTCAGGGGCTCATTGCTCTAAGTGCCTTTTCCTCATTTCTCTCTCTCTCTCTCTCTCTCTCTCTCTCTCTCTCTCTCTCTCTCTCTCTCTCTCTCTCTCTCTCTCTCTCTCTCTCTCTCTCTCTCTGCAGCAGCGTCCAGTGAAGCAGTCCCTGGGTGCTTGTGTCTGCTGGGAGTCCCATTGGCGCTGCCTGCTGCTCTCTCTGCTCATGTACAGCTGCCTGGGCGTGGTGGCCTGGTGCCAGCTGACCCGGGTCACCAAGATCAGCTTCAACTCGGCTCTCACCTCCTCCTTCACGGCCTCCTTCACCTCCTCCCTGCGGGGGGCCTCCGGGATGACCGTCGGAGGACACTCAATGATCTACCACGACAGCCCCTGCTCTGACGGCTACATCTACATCCCTGTGGCCTTCCTGCTCATGCTCTACGTCCTTTACATGGTGGAGTGCTGGCACTGCAGAGCCAGGAGCGAGCTGCAGTGTAAAGCAGACGTGGACAGCGTGTATGAGCGCGTGCTGCGGATGCAACAGGCCCAGCCTTGCATATGGTGGAAGGCCATCAGCTACCATTTTGTCAGACGGACTCGGCAAGTCACTCGATACCGCAACGGGGATGCCTACACCACCACGCAGGTGTACCATGAGAGAGTGAACACCCATGTGGCTGAGGGAGAGTTTGACTACAGCCACTGTGGGATGAAAGATGTATCACGTGACCTGAGAGGCTTGGAGGGACATCCAGCAACTCGCCTGCGCTTCACCAAATGTTTCAGCTTCACCGAGGCCGGTCCAGAAAATGATTACCTCAACCAGAGAGCCAGGTTCTTCTCTGAGATCGAGGGTTTGGACGATTACATGGAGGCCAGGGAGGGGATGCAGCTGAAGAATGTGGACTTCAGAGAAAACCTGATAGCCTATGTAGACCCAGATAGGATGCCTTGGTACTCCTCCCAAGTTGCCTTCTGGCTGGCAGCTCTGCTGATGTTGTCCTGGCCTCTGAGAGTGCTGATAGAGTACCGCACTGCTTATGTGCACTACCGCATAGAGAAACTATTTGGGTTAGAGTACAGCCACAGCAGCCCCTCTCCTCTAGACGAAGACAGGCCTCTGGGGAATCGCATTGGTTGTGTTATTCCAAGAGTAGACACACTGGACAGCACTGAAATGGAGTGGCACATACGCTGTAACCGCCAGGTGGTTCCCAGCTACTCCGAGGCCATGCTGATAAACATGAGCACAGCAGACTCTAGCTCATTACAAGACACTGAATGCACCTCGTCCTCAAACTGCTTCCTCCTGGACAGCAGCCAGACTGCTCAGAACTACGGCGCTCTCCAAAGCCAGGACAGCAGCGAGCTGAACGGACAAGGAGATGATGAAGGAGGAGGAGGAGGAGGAGGCAGGAGGAGGACAGTCATCAGCTCCAGCTGTTCCTCCATCTTCTCCTGTCGTGGAGCACTGTTCCACTCCCACCTCTCCTCAGACACGTCCCGCTTCTCTCTCTGCCGCATGTACGGCTCCCACCGCACCGTGGCTCTGTGGGGGAGCCGCAGCAGCAACCTGACGGACCCCTGCTGCGTGGACGAGCAGTGCTGCCGGTCCGACTCCAGCCAGCTGGCGCTCAGTGAGAGTCCACCAACTTATAGAGACGCCCGGTTCTTCCCAGTTCTCATCGTGCATCGGTCGGAGGGCTGTGGCGGCGAGGATGGGAGGGCAGTTAGGCACTATTATATACGGAGAGGGTCCTCCTGTGTGGAGACAGCCCTGTGAAGGACATAAAGAGGCCTACTGATAAGTCAAGATGGATTAAAATCAGTAATAATGGATGGTGTTGTAGGGTTGGTCACTATTTGCTCCATAGACAGAGTGAGATTAATGAAGGTTTATGGAGAAAATGTCTTTCAGGAAATTCCACTGTAAATATGAAGTAAAAGAAACTTAAATTCAGACTTTATATTTTTTAACACAGACACCAAAAGGTCAAAGAGTCCTCCTATTGTATGAAAACAGCTGCAGGTGTTGGACAAACAGTGTGTGGTGTATCTAAATGCATTGGGACATTCTCACCTCGGCATTGTCACCCTCTCCTTGAGGCAGCAACAGTCTGTCAGGAGTGTGTACAATGACAAGAAAAACTGTCAGATCTGATCAAGTGGTGCACACACACCAGGCATACATCAAAACTGCACGACCTCAGCATCCTACTGTTTTCATCAAAATTCATATTTTTCAAAAATCACAAGAAACAAAACTTCACCAGTTCTTACTTTGACCTTGTATGTGTTATTAAGCGTGTGGGGAGACTTACTGAAAGTGTGCCGCTTAGAGGCATATGTAAGAGTAATGCAAGAAAGTTGCATGTTGTTACCAAAAGTGTTGTCTTTTAGTTGATTCATAGACATCAATGTGAAACCAAAGACATGAGTATTCTGGGTTTGTTTTTTTCCAAAGAAACACTACAAAGCATCTATTGATGAGGGATATGCTGAGTGGAGAACATGAATGTCAAAATGTAAGCAATAAAAGTAGTTGTGAAGGAATATTATTGCATAACAGTGTTTAATAAATCAATCACAAGACTTGTGAGGGTTTATGAATCAGTTTACTTGTACGCTGTCAGATTGAAGGGAATATTTTCAAAGTGAAAATGCATTAAAATAAGGAGTCATCTAACAGGATGTGGTTTTGTTAACTAATTAGTTCATTAAATCATACAATGAATCATATCACTGTGGCAAATTTGTACAGTTCTTGTGTGTGTTAATGTAGAAGATGAGAAAGACAGGAGGAAAGAGAAGAGGGATGAGAGTTGAGTTTCTGCTGTGATCAGTGTGTCAGACACTCTCAGACTCACAGCTCACTGGTACCTCTGCTGTCCTCAACTACAGCTACAAGAGACGAAACAACGTGGATGGATTCAGGAATGACAACATTGCGGTTGCAAGACAGAGGGTGGTTGGTACAAATAAAGAAATATGCAAACAAAAGTTTACATTCAGCGTGTTATTTGAACTGGAGCACCACTTCTGGGCAAAATACGGGAGGTAGATGAAGAAATAGAGCAGAAGAATAACAACAATATAATGTTTTTGATATTTTCTGTACAGTTCTCTCAAATTCCTCTTATTCTGTGATCATATAGAGAAGGCAGTTTGTCATGATACTCGGGGGCCAGTTGGTTTTTATTGTTAAAAATGTCAAAATACATATGAAGTTAATTGACATATGGGGACAAACCCAAAAGTGGACATCAAATTAGACATGTTTGTTTTACATATCAGACCATGAACCTTCATTTTAAACTTTATGGCTAATTTTCAGGCCAAGACCGCAGGAATGATTAATGTAAATGTAAATGGGGAGAAATAAATAAAGGTGTCATCAGTGGTGGAAGAAATATTTAGATCTTTTACTTCGGTAAAAGCTATACTATAAAAATACTCCATTATAAGTCAAATTCTTACCCCCCAAAGTAAAAGTACAGAAGTATTATCAGCCCAAAATATTTGTAAAATGTTAAAACGTTATACAATATATTACTTTTCTAGATAATTATTAATTAAATATCAATGTGAAGCCAATTTTAACTACTTTTTAAACAACTTAGTCGTCTAATCAAGATGACCATGTGATTTTTATGGAAAGTCTGCAAAGTAGTAAAATAAAAAGTATATTTCCCTAGTGTAGTTTTTGGGGGAAGTCTTTCTTTCTGCTGACCACTAGATGGCACAATTGCTAAAAGACTATATTGTTTATTTTTATATTTTTATTATATTTCTTCGTGGGTACATTCAACTGTTCACTCAGTCACTTACAAAAATGCTTACTAACTCATCTACAGGGTGAGCATGAAACTACATTTTTGAGAAACCTTGGAAACAGTAGTTTGACCACAAAAAAAGAAAGAAAAGAAAGAAGTACACTACACTTACTATTTTTTTTTTTGCAGAGCTTCAGTTGCATCTCAGTCTTCCTCAGAAGATGAAGTTTCTGCTCAGATGTCGTGGAGATAAGGAGGACCGTGGGATGCAGTTGAAAGCTCCGGAAAAAGCTAGTAAATGCACATCGAGTTAAGAACTTTTGTTAAACGTCTATAGGTTGCTTTATGATTTGACATAGAAGTGTTTCTTCTTAAATGTGACTGCAGTGGAGATTATTATAAAGAGTTTTTTTTTTTATTATTGATTATTATTTTTTTGTCAGATAAACCATCACATAAGCTGCGACACTTTTTATATATTGTTCATTAAACAGTAATTAGACACCATACATGGGTCTGTATCTCGTGCTCAGTGTGCGCCCGGGCTGAGTTAACGAGCGCCTCTCTGACGTCACTTCCCAAGCGCGCGGGGTCGTGCTAACGGCAGCTAACCATCCGACTGACAACCGAAAACTATCCAGGACGTTTACAGTTTGTCAAGATACTGTCAAGCCAACCGCAGCTGCCCGCCAAAGGCTTAATATATCCGCTGTAGATAGTGTGTAGTGTCTCCGACAGCCGTTCAGATGCAGCTCCGTAGAGACTGCTGCTGTGTTGTTGACATCCACGACGGGCACGGATGTGTGTTGTTGTGTGACTAGTTACTAGCTAGCGTTACTTTTTCCGCGGAAGTTTTCTCTCTGGTATGCATTCAACCCCTTAGTCCACTCAGACGCGGCATCAAGCCGGACTTCAGCCTTTAGTATTTGCTTGCGATGAAGCTGCAGTGTGATGTCGAAGTGGTGAACCGGATGCTCCCCACGTTTGGGATGAAAAGTCGAGGGAAGGGGACGAGAGCGGTGCTCTCCATCGGGAAGCATTTGGACAAGACGAGTCACCGCAGCAACATTTACATGATGATCTGCACAGCCAAAGACAGAGCAGGCTCAAAGTACAAGGTCAGCGTCTGTTGTTGCTCTTTCTGTTCTCTGTAGAGTAACCTAATCAAACCATAGGCCTACTTATCATGCACAGATACAAGAACAGGAGGTTTTAAAAGTCAAAAAACAAACAAACAATGGCTTCATAATATAGGAACTATACATTTAGTTGCTAAAACATGCAGGTGTATTTAACAGTCTATATAGCGTATTACATTACTGTTTCTTTTACATTTATCGTCCACAAGTCTGTACATTTTTGTCATTTTGAGGGTCTGTTTATCTTTCACCCATCCATCCAGGCAGGGGACTGGACCCTATCCCAGCATGCATTTGTGCCAGACTATCCTTGTATTTTTTGTCTTTCTATACAGAAATACTAAATTCACCTGAATCAGCCCTCTGGTTGACTTTAAGAGCAACGTTTGTATTTACAGAGACACAAGAAGGATTAGAAAAGTAAAGAGCCATTAAGTCATGAAATCTGTCCATATTGTTACTGACCTGGTGGGTCAGACGTTTACACATTAACATCAACTCAAGATAATCAATATATCCCCCTCCTCTCTTTCATTTGTGTTGTGTGTTTGTAGTGCTGTATGATTTATGTTTGAGTTAATGTACCAGTGTTGTGACTGTTGTCGTTTAGCTCCTTAAACTATACATTTAAAAAAAGAAAATGAATATCTTTATGCAAAGATGGTGATATATATCTTTTGTTCACTGTAATTTAACAGTTTGATGCACAATATGGTTCATCCAGGCATCAAATCTACGACCCAATTGGGGTCTGAAATATTGTCCTCTTAACAGCTTGGACAGTAGACGCTGTTTTGAATGTATAGGTCACATTATAACAAAGCATTTTCACATACTACGTTCCTCTCAGCTCTTATAATAAGTGTAGTCTAACAAGACAGGAAATGAGAGCTTGTGTTATTTGTTTGTCAGCAAAACAGCCAGATCTTCTACTACGGTTCCTTTTTGAAATGGCCAGTATCCTCTGAGTCACCTAGATCTCCTTTTTTCAATTATTCATCGTTATCTTTCCCAGAAAGACCTAGATTGGAAACCCTAGAAGTCTTGTTTTCATGGTCTCAAATGCTGCCTTCAGGTGCTCCTCAGACTTTTGATTTAAAAGGTCATAGCTCTGCATTCCTGTCCACACTTGTTGAGACAGTGAATCACTCGTGGTTGAATGATGACGTGAACCCGCCCTAATGTTGTGAAATGTAATTTTCCATCACTGACATTTGCCAACTTTCTCTTACAGCTAAAAGACAACATAGAGAAATTCTTCACTTGGTTTGTGGAGGAAGGCAAGGCCACCGTGAGATTAAAGGAACCTGCTGTTGACATTTGTTTGAGCAAGGTACGACATCCAACACGGTGTAATTACAGTCTGAGTATAAAGGTATAAAGGGAAACAAGTACTTGGTGTTTTTTTGCCCAACACAAGATCTTCAGGTTTATGATGAAGCAACTTCATTCTTATTTTCTTGAAAAAATGTGTCACAGAAGACTTAGAGACAAGAGTCAAGCTGCCCACTCACTCATTTATCAACCAGACTCACACGGTTGTTTTGACTGCAGCTGATGCCTGGAGTGGACAGACACCATAGCAGCCTCATTGTTTCCAGCTGCTGTAAATCCCTCCTGGCTGTGTTGATACTGTGGTGAACTTTCACCTAGATTCTAACATAGTTCAACCTGTCACGTTGACAGAAAGGCACTCACACACCCACAAACAGACCCGACACCACATTAGGCAGGTAAACAGGGAAAACAGAAGCTCCCGAATTGTGAGAAATGGAAACCTAAAGGGCCACAATTTTATAAACACCATGATAACACCACCAGAAACTACGGCCTAAAAAATGACCATACATTTAAATGAACACCTCAATGTGTCTTTGGGTGTTTTTTTGGTTGTAAGTCTATTATTTTGGATCGTGTTGGATTGTACAGGTATTCATCCCTTTACTTTACATCCTGAGTCACTCACATTTATGTTCCCAACAGCAAAAAGTTCATCGCGTTCATTCAAAGTGTGTCAAGATATTCCAGGCCAGACAATTTAGGTTAGATATTTCAGGGAATCCGGTCATACGCAACCGCCTGAGAAGATACTGATCTAATGCTGTTTCTGTTACCTATTAATCCATTGATCCACCTCTACCTTTATTTATTGATTTGTAGGCTGATGCCAATAGCTTAAAGAACTTCCTCTCAGCCGCTCGTTTGGCAGACAGAGGAAGTGACACGAGCAGCCTTCCTCTCTCCACACTCACTCCTGTTCGCGCCAGAGACGTAGAGCAACCGAAGAAGAAGCTCACCATCGTCTCCAAGAAGGACTACCCCCTCACCTCCAACTTCCCTTACTCTCTGGAGCAGCTGCAGGTCTCCTACTGCAAACTGTCCCGGGTGGACATGCGGATGCTCTCCCTTAAAGGTAGAGTGAGTCAATGGCGTTGTTGGCTAATTACTGAAAGTTATATTTTGGCCTGTTGGCATTATGGAAAATGTAGGATCCAGTGTTTTTAAGAGCATGGCACTAAAAGTCAGGATATCTCAACTTCCACTGTTTCGACCGTTCTTTTTTTAAATGTATTTCTGGCAAGTCCCCCATCTTTATGAGAATGTAACACTAAATAGCTGGAGTGGCTCTTTTAAGTGGTGGTATTTTTCTTTGGTTTTGTTTTTCCAGCTCTCCGCAAGCTAGACCTCAGCAACAACCACATCAAGAAACTCCCCGCCACCATCGGTGACCTCAGCTGCCTCTCTGAGCTCATCCTCCACAACAACCACCTGGAGGCCTTCAGCGAGGCCCTCTGCCTGTCCACCCTGCAGCGGACCCTCCAGCTCCTGGACCTCAGCCAGAATCGACTGCAGTCCCTCCCCGCTCAGTTCTGCCAGCTCAGAGAACTAGTGAACCTCAAACTGGACGACAATGAGCTCGTTTGTTTGCCGTTCCACATCGGCCGACTCTCAAAGTTGAGGTTCCTGTCAGCGGCACATAACCAGCTGGCTGTGTTGCCCAGTGACTTCCGTAAGCTGAGTCTGGAGAACCTGGACCTGTTTGGAAATCCGTTTATCCAACCGAACCCTCTGGACCACAAAATGAAACTTACATTCCCTCTTCCACTTCAAGAGATGGCTTCCAGAGCTGTGGCCAACCTCAGGTTAGAACTAAACTCAGTACATCATCATACTGTATCTTCAACGAGGTTCATAAGTTCTTACAGCAAACTCCTAATTGTGTTCTGTCTCATTCACCTCACAGGATACCATACGGACCTCACCTCATCCCTGCCCACTTGTGTCGGGACCTCGAAGTAGCCAAGACCTGCGACTGCGGCTGCGTCTGCATCAGTTTCTACATCAAGACGGCGGTCTGCATGAACCTACACCAAGTCTCTCACACAGTGGTCCTGGTGGACGACATGGGGGGCACAGATGCTCCGGTGCAGCAGCACTTCTGCTCCCTCTCGTGCTACTCCGAATTTTTGGACAACTCCCTCCAGAGAGGAATCAGATGAGGAAGAACAAACTCTTTTGTTTTGACAGGAAACACACTAACAGCTAGAAATTGCTGTGGATTTTGCGAGCTGTGAGACACTGTAGGAGGGTTTCTGATGAGACAACAACAAGAGAAATCCGCAGTAGTAAATGGCCCAGTAGTCCAGTTTTCTGGTAATGCCTTTGAATGAAAGGAGAACATTGACTTTGTTAAGCTTTGTTTTTAAAAGTGCTTCAAGCTGCCTGTCTTACACTTACATTCAACTTCCCAATAATGCACTTCCCACACATCGAAAATGGGGTGAGAGACAAGCATAAATACCTTTGTACCTACTCCATCTGTAACTGAGATGCAATGACTTTATGTAACTCACACAAACTGACAGCATACAGTATCACACCTATTATTTTCTGCCTCTTAGAGCAGGCTGCAGGTTGCCCTATTGCCCTACTTCCACTCGGCAGGGGAATAAAGAAATTAGATGAATTTTAGTTTTTTCTGCACACAGTGCCTCAGGGTCCATGAGTGTTGGCTAAAGGGAGTTGGTTTTTACCGTGCTAATGACCCACAATTTTTATATATACATGTGAAAAATTCAATAAATAAATAAAAGTATTCATTATGTTGCCCTGAGTAGTTTATTCTGGGACATTGAAATGATGCATGTGTCATTTTTGTTATGTATTTGAATCAAGTGACTGAAGAGAAAATATGAATATCATTTAATATTGTTGGACAGACTTTTTAACTGATATAACCTGCATTATAAAACTGCTGTTATACAAGAAAACCCCTTCACTTAAAAAAAACAAATGACCTCTGAACGCTTGCACACATTCCTCAGTCCAGCTCATACAACAGGGAGTTTTGGAAGATGAACCCAGCAGATGTGGAATGATCGTTGACCTTTTCGTTTCCATCTTTATCAATTTCCCTTAATAACACAGGCGGCAGCGGCGGCTTGTTGTCGTTCTCTGGGTTTTGGAGGATTTGCTCTGTTGGCAGGTCATCTTCGTCCATGCTCTCCCTCTCCTCTGGCTTTACTGAGCCAGTGGTAAGTTCCTCAGAGAGGATGGTGGCGCTTTTGCCTGAACTTCCTCTGCTTAACTTGTTTGCTTCATCTGTTGCAGGCATCTTGCTGGACTCTTCAGTCCTCTGGGAAATGTTGTTCTGGCTTTCAGTGTTAGCTGGTGTGGAAGACACAGCAGCAGTAGTTGTCTGGGATTCCTCACTGGATCTGTGATGTAGAGATGCAGCATCTGCTTCCACCTACAACGGAAAAATAAAAAAGTTAACAGCAGCTCAGTTTCATCACACACACTTTTGTCAGAATTGATCTCACCTTCAGGTTTCCATCTAGAGTCTCTTTTGTTTTTCCAGTCCCTTCTTTGATGTCTGAAGTCTTCGTTTTGGTTGTTCCAAACTCCAAACAAGGGTTCAGGTTTACTTCTCCATCTTCTCCTTTGCAACTTGAATGTTCAGCAGTGATTAAAACAGGCTGGTTTTCTGTTTCAGGTGACGCCACACGCGAGTTTTCTTCTTCTGCAGAAACATCCATGCACTGGTCAACAGTATCACACCGAAAACTTGTTACAGCAGAATCTTTTTTCTCTGCTACTCTGTCACATTCATCTCTACTTAATTTGTTATCTTTACTTATCCCTTTATCTTCATGTCCCTGCCTTTCCTGTGGGTTGCATTTTCCAACTTCTTCCTCATTTTCCTGCTTCTGCTCCTTTAATTTCTCCTCCTTCCTTTCTTGGCCTTTTCTTATCTGCTTCTTCCATTTTGCCTCCTTCTCCACACCTATTTCCTGTTCTTCTTCACTATTATCCCCTTCCCTCTCCTGCTTTCTCCATTTTTCCTTCTCACCCACTACCCTTTCCTCTCCCGCTACACCTTCCTGGCCTTCCCTCAGCTGCTCCTCTCCTTTCTCCCGACCTCTTTCTTCCTCATCTTCATCTTTCTCTACCCATGTCAGCTGCTTCAAATCCTCCTCTTCAATGTCTCTTTCCTCCTCAACACCTCTTTGCTCCTCCTCCTCACTTTTCTGGCATTCCCTCTCCTTCTCCTTCCATTTATCATCCTCTTCCACCTCACTTGTCTCCTCCTGCCTCTCACCATCACTAACACTACTCTGAGGAGGCCCCACAGCAAAATCAAAAACTTGATTAGAAGGAAGAACAGGCAGTGTGACTGTAAGCCGTCCTCTCTGTTTGTTGAACTTGGCCTCTCCTTTATCTTCATCCACAGGGTAGGCTAAGGGCAGCTCCAGTCTGTAGGCTGGTTTCTTGGACTCCAGCAGCAGCCTTCCCTCTTTTACCTCAAGGCTGGCATTCGCGACCGCCTTCAGAAGTGGCATGTCGATGGTAACCACTATCTCTTTGGGCCTGGGGCTTTGGGCTGAGTCTCTAGAACACCTGAAGTCCTGTAGATCAATAAAAGATCGATATTTTACTGTGTAGTTTGGCTTGGTTGGCTCTTTGGTTTTCTGAGGCTGGACCTGGATGCTTTTAGGTTTAGCATCACTGCTGTTTTTTGTCGCAGGTGATTTTGTGGGCGTGGTTTGCGAGGATCTGTCATCTGGGTATGGGAATGCAAGGGGGTCAGGCTTCTCTGAGAGCTCCTTGGTTTTATATCCAGGTATGGGTTTTCGGATGACACAAGGCTGCGGGGTGCCTTTGTATTTTGTACTCATCTCTCTCACATTGTTTTTATCCAGAGTCACTTTAAAAGCATTCTGGATTCCCTGGATGGCTGTGCTGTCCACCATATCCATGAATCTCTTGTTTTTGCTTGCAATGTGGAGAGTGTCAGGGTGGAAAACAACATCATAGATCATGAGTTTGTTCCCCTTTGGATCCGTGTCTTGCCTCCCGGGGTGCAGACTGTGATGCAGGGACCAGCACTGTCCTCTGCGGCCTTCCTCCGACACCCAACATTTACTCTCAGGCTTTCCAACTTTTTCATTGGCACAGATATTGATAAAACACTTCTGCTTGCCGTTCACACTCGTCCTGAGAACCCTAAATGGTTCCGGGTGGATAAATTCAATCGTGTTTCCTCTCTCCAGCTCCAAAAGTTTGATCTCCTCTTCATACCTTTTTTTATTCTCAGGGTCTGCTAATTCTTGGGCGTAATCGCGCAGCATTTCCCTGAATTTCTCCTCTTTGAAAGCTTTTGTCAACCTGTCGACTTCATCCACTGTCATGTTTAGTTCTTTCAGTTTGTCTCCAACCTCCATGCTGATGATTACGAGGAGAAATATAGAGGCGGATGAAGTTAGAGGACGCAACCTGCCGCACAACTTTCGTGAGCTAAACGTCGAAAGAAATAGGTCAGAAGCGAAGTTAGCTAAATTTAAATAGTGTTAAAAGATGTCCTCGCCGAAAAAATGCAGATTTTGGTGTCAATTTAGATGTGTTACAGCTGCTGGACCTCCAGTTGTCAGCAAACCGTCCAAGTTGTGTTGATGTAACCATAGCAACACGAGGATCCTTGGTGCAACAAGGAAACACTTCCCTCAGAAACATTTTTTGTTGCCGTTAATCCGTCATGGTTTGATTAATAAATGAAGGAGTTTACTGAATTCATCTAAAAATTAATATAATTTAGGTTAACCAAAAGAAAATAATATGGACAGTAAAAATACACACATACAGTGGCTTAATTGTGTTATAGATAGATAGAATTAAATTTACTTTTTTGGCAGTTACTTTATGTCTCTGTGAATTGTAAGATCTTATATATATAAAGCCTACAGGTGTTTGCCTTTCTAATAGGCCATTTTCAAAGCAGACATTTTGACATGTCATAGTATGAAAACCGCAGGTCACAGTGAGGCATCATGCACAATACCAGAATCCTGAAACTGAAGCAGCTTAATGTCATTCAGCCACGATTTTTATTTTATTTTATTTACACCTACTTTTCCTACAGTGACCTGTGGAAAAGACCTATCCAATGTCCAATCAAGTGAATTTGCCACAGGTTATCTCAAGGACAATCAAAGCTGACAGGATGGTCCAAATAGCACCTAGATCTATTTATGATCTATTTAATTCATACTTTAAATAACCTTAAATGTATGACTTAGTTATTAATGAAAGATAATACAAAACTGTATATTATCTTTTGAGACCACACTAGACAGCACCTAAATTCATTTTGGGTTGCTTATTTATTAGTGTAATTATAAAGTCAAGCACAGAGGAACTACCTTTTAAACTAGCTTTATGTCAAAAACACTAACCCTAATTGTCCATTTCATTACAATTTAAGGTCGGTGGTCATGTAATGGTCTTTTGACATTAATAACCCTACAGATTTATGCAAAAAAAAAAAAGAAAAACATGAATAAAACGAGTGACATTAACTCTTACTTTACGCAAAGGCATTTTTAATTACACACATTCATTGAACTGTGATTTTATTTATCTTTTTTTAGTTTATATGCCTTTTAATTCATATGCTATTATTACAAAATCCCTCCTAAATTCCGTTATAGTATATTTAGTGCTGCAAACTAAATTTCCTTCCAGGTGAATAATTTTAATAACAAGTAATATTGACAAAGGACACACAAAAATGTAAACAACCATTTTTGGCTATGAGCACCAAATATGAAGTGTATTATGATCACCTATATATATTATACTGTTACACTTCTCTAAACATGTCAAAATAGTTTCTGTTAAAAACACAGGATGTTCTCCAGTACTAGTGTAAATGATGAAATTACATGAATCGACCACCAGATGTCGCTGTAGACCACCGCTCAGGTGGCACTCCTCCACTGTGTATGTCGGTCAGTAAGGCAAAAGGGGCGGGTATGCAGGGAAGAGAAGTGATTGGTCGCACCCCCAACAGTTCATATTTCTCACTGCCTGATTGGAAGGGGTGTGCTGTTACTAGGTGTGGGACCACTGCTTATGAATGTGTGGGTGAGAGAGAGAGAGGGAGGATGGAGGCAGCACAGAGAACCACTCTTGGACCAACAGCATCTTCACGTTTTATTTTTATTGTTTACTCAATAAAATTTCCACTTGCATCCTCCCAATTTCTCCAGTTGAAAATGTCTTCTTTCTCATACTGCGTGTTCATTTATATAGCCATGGATAGCCTAGACTTTAAGAGCAACTTTGTCGTTTCATTTGCAACCACAAGAACAGGAAGTGTTTGTTAAATTACACCAGACCGGTTGGAGATTTTTGAATGAATAAAACTCTGCAGTGTGTTATGCAAGAATCACACAGCCCCCACCGCCTCCTTGTTCCCATGTGACGGAGGTGAATGGGCTCAAATGATCAGTCAATAAACTCATAACACAAGGCAAACAAGTCTCTGTCTGTTTTGTCTGCTCTAACTTATCAAGAACTCTGGCTCTGAGCTCACAAACAGGACACTCTGTCCCCAGATGGTCTCACCGAAAGAGCTTTTATAACACCAAAAAAAAATTCATTTTGCCAGTAGACCAAAAGAGGGCGGTGGGAGGAGGAGGAGGATGAGGAGGAGGATGAGGAGGAGGGAGTCACAGTGTGACGCACACAAGATGTGGGAAGGCATCACTCACAGCATTTCTGCATGAGACAACCAGGAAAAGACTGCTGACTACACCGAGATCCCACACTTTTTTTCCCCCTGGATTAGATATTGGAAAGGTCACAAAAATGCACAAATAATGACTCATTTAATCTTTTGTTTATTACAAATAAGTATTAAATAATATGAAAAGTTAGACAGGGAGATATAATCAAAGTATAATCATAGTACTGATGATTAATATTCATATTTACATTGTTTTTCATGTTAACATTTTCCCAAATATGACAAATAAATGCATTTCATTCAGTACAACAAACAATACATTCACATAGACATACATATCAAAAGTTTGCTGATCAAAAGTGTTGCAGGAGGGGTGGAGAAGGTGAAATGTTTAAGACAAACTTCATACAAAGGCTTTGGTAAGAGTGCATACATATTATCCATGATATGAAAGTAAACAAAAGAAATCTTTAGAGAAAAATACATGTACAAATAAGCAGTAGAGAGGAGAAACGAGTCCAGTGCATGTTTTTTCTTTCATTCCCATGAGTAAAATAGCAGCAGCCTTGTGTGCTTGGCTGCTCCCCGTGTCCCTGTGGTATCTTGGGAGTGGCTAAGATGGCAGCAGTGTTCATTGTCTACTTTGAGCCGGCAGGCACCAGCATGCTCAGTGTGGCAAGGCCAGGTTTTGAGGGAGGTGTTTTGCCAGGAGCCATTTTGTTCAGGCTCCGAACGTCAGCCTGCCAGGAGGGAATTTTCTTTGTGGTCATGTGGCGGCGGGCGTGTTTGGTGAGGTGATCACTGCGCATGAATCGCCGGTCACACACGGGGCACACAAATTTTTTCTCACCGGTGTGTGTTCGCCGGTGGCGTGAGAGCTCGTCGGAGCGGGCGAACCTCTTATCGCAGCCGTCCCAGCTGCAGCTGAAAGGCTTCTCACCTAAGGGAGGACAACAGAGAGAGAAACAGGAAGAGTAAGGAGTCAGCAAGTGAGTCACATTGCAGTCATAAAACCCTCACAGGACAACATGCCGTGTCTGAGATATAACAATGAGCTCACTCTCTTCCCATCAAGAGTAACAAGGTCAGGAATGTTTTACAAACAGGATGCAACACTCATCTGTGGTCCCATTTTATTCCACATCCTCACGATTATCACCCAAACCAAACACTTCCATATGCAGTAAACCCTCACCTGTGTGTGTTCTTAGGTGAGCCTTGAGGTGTGAGCTCTTAAAATACGTCTTCCTGCAGCCTGGGAAGGTGCAGACATAGTTTCTCCTGCGGGAAAAGTCCATCTTTGTGGCTGTCGTACCGCCGCTGGGCCCCGCTGGTACATACACAGGGGCCGGGGCCAGAGGTAGCAGCTTGGTGTTGCCCAGGGTCATGACAGTCTGAGGGCAGTGAGGGGCCTGAGAGATGGAGGACTGAGGGAGAACCAGCATCACCGTGCCCTGGGGCACAGCTGAGCCCACAATGAGGGACTGCTGGACAGGGGCGGTGTTAGCTGAGGCGGGCTGGGGGAGGATGGACGCGGTGGCGGTCCGAATCCCAGTACTGGATGTCTGAACTGCACTGGGGATGAAGGCTGAGATTATGCCTGATTGACTGCTGACAGGGAACATCTGGCAGATGATTTGAGGGCTGGTGACTGAAGGCGGGGACAGGATTGCTGGAGCAGGGGGAGTGGGTGGGCAGTTTTGCAGTTGGGTTTTGACAGGAGTGGGGGTGGAGACACTGTCCAAACAGGGTTTTGAGGGTCTGGCTTGCTGTTTTGTTTTTGAGGCGAACAATGTGGGTGTGAGCGGGGCAGGAGGAGATGGAGGTGTGCTTATCTGCTCAGTCTTTGTAATGCGTCGTTGCTGCTGGTAGACCGTTGCAGCCGTTACTGTGTCTCTAGCTTTCTCTGGGTTGGGGGCCACTGGAATGTGGTGTTGGCAGGGGGTGCTGTCTGCGGTGTGGCGGATGACGCTGGTCGCCATGGCTCTGCAGGGCTGTGGCAGAGGGGGGAGGGAGGGGGTCTTTTCAGCAATGGGTGCCAGGACAGGGTGATGAAGCCCGGACCCACAGTGTTGTGAGGACGCAACCAGTGCAGTGCTGGATGTTGAAGTCTCAACAAAGCTGGGGCTGTGAGGGGGGGTCATACACTGGAAAGAGAAGGGAGAGAAGAACATTAGAAGAATTAACCAGCATACCCCAATACCACTGTCATAACATGGAGCGTTTCTCTAGTTTTACAGGGGATAGTGTTTGCAGAGATAAGCATCACAGGTGGCAAGCAGGTACACACAAGACTAATGATCACTCTGAGCTATAAACTGTGATTTTTATGACCCTGCCTCAAAGAACTCTGTCTGAAGGTCAAACCACCTCACTGTATCAAGGCTTTTCTTGCAGCAGCACCTCTCACCTGCCCCAGTCTCATGTCATAATCCATGGTTCCACAGTTATCTTTACACATTCACATCAAAAGGCCATGGGGTTTCATGCAAACCTTGAGTCTTAGGATCATGTTTACTAATCAAACATCTGTTATCTCAATGGTTTCACAGCTCTGTGTGGTTTCAGTGCCTGCTTCTAGCACACGTTTGACCTGTACAGCATGATAAGTCACTTACCAGGAAGGAGAGGGACACAAAGTCCTTCGGGGGCTCTGGAAGTTCTGTCGGCAAGAGGGAGTCGCAGGAGTCCGAAGCTGGGGTGAGGGGTCTGGGCTTGCAGGGGTTCGGCCTGTTGCTGCTGAGGAAGTGGCCCTGGCCCCAAGAGCTCATACACACCAGCGCTTCTGCCGCCTCCAGGTCCGTGTACTCCAGGCCAGAGGTTCCACTAGAGACAGACTGCTCGCTGTCATGCCTCCTTCTTTTCATGTAGGACCCACAATGATCCATGTACTCAGTCTGAAAGGAACAATAAATAAACATCAGACAAAGGAAGCCAAATGGAAGTACTTAAGTATTGCCACATCATTGGGTTATCATGGTTGTTTTCAACTGCATGACACGCAGTGTTGATTCACCTTTGACACAGATCTGATCATGTCATACATGCAAACAAAGAAGAGCTTTCGTTTCTAAATAATCTATTTCCCGATATAATCTGCTCTGTCACTGATCCTAAAATCTAAAGTTCCCGGTCAAACTGCAAGGTGCTGCCAATGAGTGAGGGGGGTGTTGGTGACTACACCCCAGCCCAGCATGCACTGCCTTTGGCTCACAGCCAGGACACCTCCCATTGCCAAATATAGACCAAACAGTGACGTGCTGCCTAGATGAGCCATGTGAAATCCCCATAAAGCGGGTTTGCATCAGGAAGTGGGCTCATTACGTTACAACTTTATAAAACATTTTAACAGTAAACAAAGTATATTACTGATCCTCCACAGAAACCAGATGAGACAATCTGACATTCTTCCGTACATGTTTAAATTACATTTTTATTTCAGATTATCGGGTTATTACTTTTTAAAAACTGAATAACAAGCTAAATAATAATAAGCTTAATAAATGTGTAATAAAAAACAAGTTTTACATTTTGATTTAATATAGTTGATTCGGCATCACCGGGACGCTTAAGTGACACAAAATAATATCAACAAAATTGAATGTTGAATTCAGCTGATGACTTGGCTTGAGTACTCAAATATGAAACCACTCAGTAAACAAGCGAATACTTGACTGCAAAATAAATGTCGCGCCTAAGCTGAAACAGTTTTAAAAAATTGTCTTACCCCGGTTGAGTCCATCTCTGTAAATTTTCGCGATGGCATTGAAGAATAAAATTTCTAAATATCACTTTTTTTGTTGTCAAAGCCAGTGTAGAACAAAGAGACGGTGGTTGCCAGTGCTGCTGTCTGTACTGGGGTAGGGTTGAGGTCGTTTTTTTTCTCTGACTGGCTCCCTTTTCTCTCAGCTGTGTGTGTAAAACATGGGGAGCCGAGAAAAAAAAGAAAAACAAAACTCACAACACGCACCGGCGGGTGGCAACACTCGGCCAATCACAATTGAGTGTGTGCAGAGCTTCGGCCAATGGGAGAGCAGAAAGCGCGTGAACAGTGCGTGCTCGCTGCACGGTTGGAGGAAATAGGGTGCGTGGCCGTTGGTGGGCGTGGCCGTCAGAGTCAGCAGTGTCAGGGTAAACCCGATGAACTGCCAACCGCTGAAGTAGGCAAAAGGTCGATCCAGTCTATGCGGCGTTCACGGGGTGTGGGATTAACCTGCTGAGAATGACCTGACGGCTCCATGCAACATTGTATAAGTCATCCAAAAAAGGAAATTGTTTAAAAAAATACCTTTTCGCCATGCAGCTTTGTAAATCAGCTTAATTTGAACTCCCAGTTGCAATTATAGCCAAAGTGAAAGGCCAATGCAGCAGCTAAGCGTCAAAGAATCTAAACCAAATATTTTTCTATACATAAGGCAAATTTACATTTGATAGAGATATGGCCTATTGAGTTTTTATCAATGTAGTTTCTGAAATTTCGAAGTTGGATATTATATTGAGACTAGAGTATGCCAATTGGTTTTATTCTTCAGAACGTTTTGTGTCTTCTCAAGTGTGGATTACAACTATATACGTTGCTAAATGTTTTGATTTGATTTGACAGGACAAACTATACATTTTTATAGGCCTATACAATTTATAGTGCAATTTTTAGATCAAATGTTATCAAAAACGTCCCTAATGTTCAATATTTTTAAAAATAATTTCAAAGACTGTTCTATGAACACCAAGGATTGCATTAAACACTGCTTAATTTTACATAATGTGGTGCGCGTATATATGAGTAATTTCTTCTCCTGCTGCACAGTCTGTGATGTTGCACTGTATTCTTTTAGATTTTTAAATAAAAGAAAGAATATGACTATTTATGGTTATAGGTTCAATTATAGTTGAAGTCAAAATGTAAAGGTTTGACTTTAGATGAGTAAATAATATCAACCAACTTTTGAAGTGAGTTGAGTTTAAGTTTACACTCTCACAGCAACTCCCAAGGAAAGATTAAGTAGGCTAGGTTAGGTTATACTATTAATATTATAAACTTAAACTAAACTTGTTTATGTTTTACACTATTAGAAATTGACATATTTCCCTTGACTTGATTGCATTTAACTCCTTGTTGCTAATGGAAAAGGTCCATCCAAAGAAACCTTCATTTTTCAAGCTCTATTGACAACTTGAAAGCGATGGGGCCTGGAGGAAAGTCATTTGTCCTGCCTTTCCCACAATCATTGAATGCAACACCAGTGCCTGATGAAGCGCGGGTTTCTGACTTGTTTTTTGTAGCTGTTTGTGCAGCTTTTTCACAGAAAAAGCAGAAAAACAAGAGCTTAATCGTCATCTCTTTAACATTTCATAATGCAAACACAAAGTCATTAAGCTACAAAGTGAGTAAAATGCTTTGTTTTACCCATGTTACCGCTGTAGTCATGTTACCTGTGTAATAATTTATCATTATCCCTTCAAAAGCACATATTTCAATATTTTTGTGGGTTCACAGTGAACCAGGCCACCCATGAGAGGCCACCTATTAAACTCTATAATAGGTTAGGAAACAATGTAACTGGTGCACCCCACTTTTGGTCATGATCTTGACACTTCAGACAACCTCGGTGCCCCATTTATATACATATGGACTATATATTATCTTTTTGATTTATATTACTATTGTTGCATTTTCAGACAAATTAATGAAAGGCATTCAAGTCTACAGATGCACTGCGCTGATAACCTTGTGCAGGGAAAAGGAGATTGTGCTTTGCTCTCCTGATACTAAATATATTCTTTAAACTTTATTTAAATGTTAATGTATGTTGGGCTGCTTTTCCTGTGGCCTATTGTGTGACAGTTTCTATGAGATCATTTCCACACACAAGTACATGTCAGATAATTCAAACTGGTCTTGACCTACATTATGCTGTTACATCACCAGCTGCATTTGGACAAAGAAAAAATGTGTCAGACGTCCCAACGAACTTGTGGAAGCCATGATATGAAAAAGGCTCCAATTTAATGCTTTAAGAAATATTACCAATTTAATATAACCAAGATGCTTTGGTAAAACAGTAGTAGGCCCAGTGCCATTTTCATGAGCATAGACCCCTGATATTTCATATTCATTCTCTTTCCTGCTTATAAACAAACCTCATACCTTTACCTTGTGTGAAATTGTTAAATTGGTGTTTGTTTGCAGCTTGACTGCAGCAGAAGGGAGTGTAGCAGGTGTGTTGGCCCGGCCCTGGCAGAGCATGGCTGCTATCGAAGGCCGTGCCTCAGTATGAGTCACATAAGCATGACCTCAGGGAGCAATGAGGGCTTGGAGCTGTTGCAGTGCAGCTCCAGTGCCAGCAGTTAGCGAGAAGAGAGGGGAAGAGGGAGGAGTTACGGGGAAAACGAGTTGAACGCAGGCATGACAGGCAGCCCGGGCCTAAGTACAGCAGCCTGTTTGTGATATAAGTGGGGCAGGCCGCTTCAACTTAGTTAGGGAATCTGGAGGAAAGGTTATGCTGGTCCTATCTGGGCCTCCACAAGCACACCTCCCCTGTCCAGCCAACTCCCCCAACTCAGGAACTCTAGGAGCGGACTCAAAAAGAGGGGAGTTGCCCCAGCAGGGTTAAATATACCACCCCCAGGGGCTATATTTCACTAACAGCCCCGGAGCTCTGACAGGCAGCGACAGGCAGTATCATAGACAAGAGTGTTACTTTCACAGGAAGTATATCCACTCAAAATGTAAAATGTTTTTATATTAGATAACAGGTTTGACCATAATCAACACACAGTTTGTTATAATGTTGTTTTGTATTGATATTAATTTGAAAATATCATTCAGATTGCTGAGAGGAGTAACATGAGGTCTTGAGGTGTTCATAAATTCACATTGTTTTAAATTGTTTTACGCAAGAGCACACACTCATAGCCTCAATTCATTTTGCACCACCTAAACTCACATTGAAGACTGCAAATGTATGACGTGTTTGCAAAGATTTTGATAAAATGGTTTTATGTTACATATTATTAACATTTAAAGCTAAAAGCTCCAGATATTGTATTAAGTAATCAAAAAAAAAAAAAAAACTCACGTCGTCCCCATTACAGGGGTGATAGACATGATTATTATTTCACTGATCCACACTAATCAGTTGGATTGATCCTTTTATACATTTGTTAGGACAACAAACATGAGAGAAACAAATGCAACAAAAGGAGGAATACTTTGGTGTTGTGCAATACCTTCACTGCACTCTTATGCAAGTGCAGGGTTTACATTTTTGTGTTTTGATGGAATGCAGAGCCAAAATGAATTTTGCAGATTATTGTTGAAGATAACACTTTTGTGACTTTCCTACTTTTTTGTTATTACTTTACATGGTTTGGTAATAATATTTTAATCACAGAAATGAATGCTAATGTTATACAAATACCCAGAATGCTTTGTGAGCTCAGATGAACTTGTGGAAAACACTGTCAGTCAGTTGCTCCTCCCTGCCATCTCTGCACGCTGGCATCTGGGTGAAAGGACACAGCAAGTAAAGAAACCCCCACGCTGTGTGGAAAACCTCTAAATAAGGATCCTTCAGTCTTCATCCAAAGTATGTGGAGTTGGTGTGAGCAAGTACTCTTCTTGAAAAGATGAAATGGAGTTTACTGCCCTGAATTCTGTACATCAGAAGGTTATTTTGGCCCTCAGTGTATTATTTATGTATATGCAGGGAAAATGGAGTCAAAGAGTCATGGCTATGCGTATTCTGTTTGTGAATGACGCATAATTGCAAGAGTAAAATGCATGGTAGGGCTTTTCAAAGGAAAACGTCAGCTTCCACCTTTCAGCCTTTACTTCAGCTCCCAAATGTTAACACATCCATCTTTATTCAGCTTCAAAAGAAGCAAAAGAAGTGTATCACAAATCCACATTTACCACATTATCTCCTACATTTTATAGTAAAGGCATGTGTGCCTACTACAAACTGGCACTAATAAGAAAAATAAGAGAGCTAAAGAGGTAAATATTGGACTTTTACACCTATAATAACACACAATTCAATGAGAAGAGCTTTCATTTTCAGTTCCTGATAAAATTGTTAGCCTTTTGGTCTGTTTTCTTTTAAGCACATTATGTGTTAAATTGAATTCTAAATAATTCATGATCACTTATTGCTGGACAGGAGCCAACACAGAGATTTTTCATCAATGAAATAACACATTTGTGACTAATTTGTGTGTGTTATAGATGGAAAATATTGCCTGACAACAAACCGCAGATGACCTGACGTATGAGCCATCTCTTATAGTCAACTCTGCGCTGAAGGATGCTTTGTGTACCACACAACACACGTGGCCCCACCCCCTCTCCTCCTACACATTACAATGGAGGGACAACAGGAATTCCTCTACAAGCACCTGGCTCCTGATTGGTCGGGATGTGATTCTAAAGCCAATCTGTTGCTATGAGACACCGACTCGCGTGCTGCCAGTTCGCTGTCTGTTGTCCTGGCAACATGAGGAACAGGAGGCAGGTTTGAGGGCTCCCTGGAGGAGCTCCCCTGGAGACAGTCTGAGCATGTGTGGTGCCTAATGATGAAGGCTTGGAAATCTGTGATATTATTAAATAATACACTTTACACTAATTTTCTGTCTGGTTGTCTGGCTGCGGGGAAAAATTATATTCTTCTGCAGTGGCTCACCACACAGTGCTCTATGATAGATGCTGTTCTATTCATCATCTTCACTCTCAGAGACCTATGGTAGTAGTATGAAGTATTTTTAATGTTAATGCCTATATAGCTAGAATTTATCAGACTATAGGCTACTTTTAATGCGTAGATGGAGACTGGAGAAACAGTTTTTGGGTAAACTTGGAAAAGCTGCATTTGCAAACTGCTTGGTTGGCATTGGTGGTATCTTCTGATGGTGAGGGCTGTGAGACAAAAAAGTCTCTCACCTTATGAAGTATTAACCCCATATTAAAATGAGGTCTCAGTGAGCAACTTATCTCACTGCATTTAGCTTTAACTCCGAAGGCAACATGATTTAGGTCATCAATTATAGCTCTGACAATTTCAGATGCTGCAAAATGAGCATCCAGAGAGGTGCTGAGAGCATTTTCAGCCTCTTCTGCGATGTCTGGTGTCTCACTGGACCATTTACGAGGACGTCAGTCACAGCTTTAGTCGCTGAGGTGACAGAGATCTCGGATTTTACTCTCTGAGACGATTCACATCTCTCTGGTCTTTCTATTTCCAGGATCTGTGCTGAAGATTCAGAGCTTTTGTGTGGAGCAAACTCGATGCTTTTTTGGCGGCCAACATTGTCCCAGGCACTGGGAGTTCAGCTTACCTAAATACCTTTTCAGACATTTGATGCTATTTTCAGTAACGACAGACTGAATCACAGAGGCACAATAAATAAAAAGACATTTCATCCTGTTATGTCACCAAGTCCACACATGGCAAGTGACTAACTTCACAGCAGGAGGGATTTTTTGCTTTGAAGAGTGGTTCTATAAAAAAAAAATGGTATGAATCATAGAAAGACACACTGGAACATACTGACTCAAACAGTGAGGACAATGCACACTTTCTTTCAATCCCTGTTGAATAGCATTTAAAGTCTATATTGCTGTAATTGCAAATAAAATCGAAAAAGCATTAGTGAGGGAGTGGATGATTCCTGGAGAAAATGTAAGCAATTTCATTCATTCTTATTTGAGTACTTCTGTATATGAAACCAGTCTAAGACTTCGAAGGAAGAAGAATCATTTATACTGCATGTGCAAATGTTTATCTGGACTCCATCCTGATACCAGATATGGAACAGCACACATCTCAGAGGTAACTTGAAAAGAATTACAGTGCTAAGGGAGGAATGTGTTTAGTTTTCTCAAAGTGCGAAACTAGAGCTGCAACTAGAGCTGCACTTGGGATGTTTGAACGGCATCAAAGTAGGTCGCTTGTGTTCTGGTCTGCCAAGGGTACGCTATACTGTCACAAGAGTGTGCAATTGGACAGGGCAGAGTGGAAAGTGGTGCAGCATTTAACTTCAGAACAGTCACATTGTCAAGATCTCGACAGCAGTGAGATTAAATATGAGTCATCTGTTTTGACTGAATATACTGCGGCTCAGTCCATCTAACAAAAGGGAGTCAGTTACCACGCCAGGAGAAGTAGTTTCACAGTGATGTAGACTGGATGTCATGTTACACCATCAAGACTGCAGTCAGTGCAAAAGTGATATTGGAATATTTATATTTTGCAACTCTCCTCCAGCTGAATCCTCAGTGCTGGGTTGGTTTTTCCTGCAGAAAAAAAGTAATTGAATGGCACAAGAAAAGGTCATGTATCGTCAAAACACCCAAACAAGAAAACAGTCTCTGGGAAACGCAGTGCAAAAACATGAGATTATGATTTCTTATCATAAAAGATGTTGTCTTGATTCTCACTGGACTCATGTTAGTTGTGTTTTAAAAATATGGACAAAAATATTACATGGTACATTGTTTACTTTTCAACTAGGTAGCAAGGCAGAAAAGTAATTTCACAAGTCATTTGTGTAATTGCAATCATAAAAGCATCATAAAAATGTACAATGTGAAAATGATTTTAATTATGCTTTCAGTCATAGATCATCTTTAAAGATACAAGGCAAATAAAATACTGCTTGTGTATAAAGACCTTCCAGGTTTTACCAGTGCAAAGCATCTGTGCATCCCTGACACAAGATCATGCTCATGAGTTTTGTAGTCTGTTGGCATGTATGGACTACAAACATGGAGGAAATTGGATATGAGATGAAGAAAAAGGAAACACATATTTAAATAATTATTAACTATTGCAATGATCTATAAACAACAATGCTATGAAAAACATCAGACAAATCCTGTCATACCATAAAAATACCATCACTCATAACACAATTTTGTTAATTTCTTTCGTATTTAAAAGTCCTACAATGAAGAAAAAATCAAGGAACCAAACAGACGGATTAGCAGAGATCAGTAGAGTTCAGTGTTTGGCCAATACACGTATTAATCTGTACCTTCACAGTCACCACTCACTCAGTTGGAATCATTCAATTTCTTTCCAGTTCCAGTTTGAACATTTGAACACACTGTTAACAGGAAAATATGATGGAGAAAAAAAAAGAGAGACCATATGTTGGAGTTGTGAGCCCCGGCCAGTTTCCTGACCTCGCTCAGAGTCGTCTATACAGAGGACAGAAGCTGCATCTTGACACCAACTGTGGGTGTAAAGGAGGACATGTCAGGAATAAACCTAAGAAAAGAACGTGGAGAATGATAGAGACTGACCAGATGGCCTCACACTCACGGGCAGCAGGGCAGCATGGCAAGGTTGGTGTGGCTAGCTGGTTAAATTATAACTAAATGAGCCTTCAGGCCTTCCTGTACCTGCACGCCTGAGTGTCATCTTTTATGATGCTGCCGGTACAGCTATCAGACTGCTTTTGAAGCCCCATGTGCTGTAGATGGAGGCATCATGAGTTCACCATCTGACAATTATGATAAACACATGAAATATACTCACTGTAACTATCACTTCATAGAAGAATAAGTGACAGTTTAGAGCTACAAGGTAACAAAATGTCCTTCAAATGTATCATAGATAATATTATATATCAAATTTACATTAATAGGCTCTTTCATACAATTGTGGTGGACTGTAGTGGGCGCTAGCTGCTCTGTGAGGTTGTACTTAGGCACAGCTATACTTGCTAGCTAAATCCTAACATCAGCATGCTAACATGCCTACAATGACTGTTAACATGCTGATGTTTTATGTTTATCATGTTCACCAGTTAGTTCAGTGTGTTAGCAGGCTAACATTTGCTAATTATCACTAAACACAAAGTACAGCTGAGGCTGAAGGGGATGTTATTAGTTTTGCAGGTAACTGGTCTCAAAACAAACTATTGGAAACAATTTGACCTGATGATGGCGCTAAATGAAAAGTTAATGGATCACCAAAGTTAATGCGAATGTTTGTACCAAATTTCATGGGCATCCATCCAATAGTTGTCGAGATATTTCACTCTAAACCGCAAATGTGAACCTCATGGTGGCTCTAGAGGGAAAATCAGGGATCACCCAAGTCATTAGGATTCATCCTCTGTGTACCATGAATGTCTGTATCAACATTTCACGGCAATCCATCTAATAGGTGTTGAGATATTTCAGTCTGGACCAAAGTGGTGGAGCGGCTCATTGACCTTACTGTCCCTGGAGACAATCAAATAGCCAACAGCTTGAGATATAAATGACTTTAATCAAAGGGCGTGTGGATAAATTTGTGGCCAGGTTTCCGACAGAGCAGCTTCTCTGCACCAGGCTGGCCTGTCATGCCTGTTTCCTGTCTGCAGGGTTAGGGTTGATGCCCAGACATCTGTTCCTGTGGACAGACACAGAAAACCCTGGCACAGGGCAGGTACAGTTCATCTCTGCTACAGCTCAACACATCACAGACATACCTACTATTACTTCTATTACTATTAAACCATTTCATATCCATAGATTACACATCTATTGTAAGATGAAAAAGCTGTAATATGTAGGCTGTGTTGGTAATGATAATGATAAAATGGTATGAGCGAACATGAGGAAGAAAAAGTCTCAGACAACCACTGCAGCTACTGCAGAGCCTTTATTGGGCACTCAAAACCTTTACAAAAAAACATTAATTAAAAACATGTTAAGAACTTTTTGTCCCTTGACATGTAATGTTAGAATAACTTCATATAAAAAGGAAAAAAAAACATTATATTATTAGGAATAATAGAAATTTGGATATATATGGTAAAAAAAAAAAAACAATGACCCACATCCATTCTCTTAATAAATATATACACAATAAGTACTGAGATACAAAAGGAGGGATCATATAGATCCTTTTTTTCTCCAGTGGATATATACAACATTATTTTTATTTTAAAAGTCAATTTATGAGTTAATATGTATTATATACTGTTGTTATGGCGATAGAGCAGGGTTTTTTCTCTGAATGTGTCTGAACCTAAATATCATATTGCACTTCCACAACAGCCTGCGTGGACTGTACTAGACATTCATTGACCTATTTCATCAACATTCAGAAACTATTCTACAGGGGAAGGGTAGCTGTATTTTAGCATTATTATCAATATAATTAGTAACTATTTAATACTTACAAAGAGGCCATTATTTAAATTGATCTGAGGAAAAACATCTTTTAAGCCATTTCACTCACAAACAACATGTATCTTATGCTAAAAAATACAACATTTACAATATTCTACGCTAATTGTATGATGGTTGAAGAAGGTTTTACACACTAAATACTGCCATGTTGTTTAGTATTAATACAACTGAACCACTGGGGCTCCATCAACAATTTACTGTCTTCATTTTGTGCACCAAATACCCAACTTTACAGATTGTGATCATCAGTGCTATGGCTTTAGGAAGGGAAAGACGAGCCGTTTCTCCTCATAAAATTCAAACATAATATGAGAAACACTGCTGCTTGCATAGCATGAGGTATAGCAGCACCACAAACTCTCTGCACAAGAATGTACAAATGTAGGCACTAATATGTGAGGTGCAACTTACTGAATACAAAATAGAGGTGTCATAACAATCAAACCTGTCCTCACTTGTTGATTCTTATGCACAGAAAGGTTTCAAAATGAATCAAAATGTATAACTTACATATCTAATCAACATTGCGGTCTATTAAGAGCTATGGCTTTGTAAAAACCTCCTGTGGGACTTTGTGTTTTAAAACCTGTTTGACATTAACGCAGCACAAAGACAACATGATTTGAGTTTCAGATAAAGTCCAGCTAGACGTGTAAACCACTACTCCTGGCGGCTCCGTTTCATTCGCTCTCCATCCCTCTGTTCTGGGTGATGTCACCTCCTCCTGTCCAATCAGATTTCAGTGAGGGTGAGTTTGTACATGCCGCCCAACTCCTCCATGGTGATCTGGAAGGTGTCTTCGTTGGAGTAGTGTTTGATGATGTTGTCGTCCATGTGGACTAGAATCCTATTATAAGATGTGGGTGTTAGTGGCCTGTTTATTTCATCCTCATCCCAAAGAACTAAAGAATAAAATCATGACTTATTTGGAAATAAATTGATTAAGAGAATGAGAATTCAATCTACTGTATACATATACACTACGTGTGTAAAATAATTCTACAATAATCATTTTATCTCTAACTTTTAAAGCAATACTTTGACATTTTGAGAAATTGATTCCCATTGATTTGTTGCACTACAGCAAGATTTTGCTCAAGACCAGGGCTTTACCTTCAATATGCAAATGTAATCATTGCACAATTTAATTTACCTTCAATATCCCAATTATGGTGATGTCAGTCAAGCCTGTATGGGTCTGTTCCCACAGCTCATGATTGACTGATGTGCATCACAGCAGCAGCAATTAACTCACAAATTACCAACTAAATATCTATTACAAACATGTTTGAAAGTTTAAATTAGGCAAAATGTCAAATTTAAAAGTTTTGTTCGGTGTTAGGGTAAAGTGCTCTGTTGTGTTGGTGTTTGACCTCCATGTTAAAGGGATATGATATAAATCAGCCAGTCATGAATGTGGGAAAGCCGAGGGTTTGATTGACACTCTCGTTATTTGCATTTTGAAGGAGACATCAATTAAGCTTTATTTGCCTATTAGAGGTAAAACCATTTGAGCAAGCCCCTGGAGAAAGCGGAGTATGTTACTGACTCATACTCACCCTTTCTTGCACTTCTTATAGACCTTTCCAACCTTATCCAAAGGTAATTCATACTTCTCTGCAATCTGGTTGAGAGAAAAAAAAATACAAATCAATGTGAAATTATTGAAAGAAACATAAAAGCTTGAACAAAGATCATCCTTTACAGACACCTGGTTCACCTGTTATAGCTCACCAGCTCTGTTGGTTCTCCATATTTACTGTACATGACCCTCGTACTCCGTCTGTCATGTTAAACTCGATGACCCCTGAAGTAACCATACACCTGCCTCTTTCTATTCTTCTATTCCCCTTTGCATTTCACACACCATTTCTCCACACTCTCCTCTTCTCCTCTCTCCCCAGGACGCCTCCACTTCCTCTTTTCCACAACTTTTTTTCCCATCCCTCCCCTCCATTAACCCCTTTTGACTTTATTGTCCCCCTGTGTCCCTTTCTAGCCCACACACACACCCTCGCCCTCTTTTCCCAATCCACTCCTTGTTCTTATTCTTCCCTACATTTTTCCTGGCTCGGCGTCCTGTTACAGCTCATTTACACACACACACAAGAGAGTATACACACAAGAGAGTACTGGGTCTCCAGCTGCAGTGTGCACGGCCGAGAACGCCAATATGAAACAGAAAAAGTGCAATACTAGCCACTGCCAGTACAATGAACTGAGGACAACTTACAGCTTCCACCAGGCCTTTCAGCGTGGGATTCTTCAGCATGAGGGCATCAAACACCTCCTCCGTCTCCTTGCGCACGTACAGCAGGACTGTGTGGTGAAAAGAGGGGGGAAAAAAAGAGACGGGAAGGCGTCAAAGCAAAGCATGTATGTTCATGGATTGGACACAAAAACAAACCCAAATCTGGCCTTAGACAAAAGTCACTGGCAGGAATAAAAGCGTGTGTTTGCGTCAGGCTGAACAGCTTGACTGTGCTGGTTTGGTTCACGTGTGGGTTTGAGGATTTGTGGCTTTACAGCATCCCCGTCTCAATTTTCGAAGTAGTGAAGCTCAAGCACATACACACATACTGTGTGTTTAATCCATTAGTACATTTGCAGATATAGTGTATAACGCTGCAGGCCTGCTTGGGCACTCATCTAGCCCACACAAAGCACACCTAGAGAGCACACTCATCATACATGGTTGGAAAGACACACACACACACACAAACAAACAGAAGGACAGACCCACCTCTCATTCACTACACTCAGTCTCCTCAAAATAGATCACGCTCAAAATAGATTTTCTCGTATTGTTTTCCAACCTGTTGCAGGAACTTATGATATTTCTGGCCTCTAAATACAACAGATACTCCTTCTGTTTTCTTCCATTTAAAGATGTAACTACGCACACAGGAGCTTTCACAGTGTAGTAAGTGACTGTGTGGTGGTCTCTGGTTTCATAAGGCTACAGTCCTGCTTCGCTCATTGTGGTCTGGAGCTGCCATGGATAATGACGGACGTCATTTCAAGGAGGCTGTTCAGCACATGATTGGCAGCTCACTCAGACATCAACATGATCCCTTCCAAACCATCGCAAGACTGCCAATTTTCCAATTGGAAAAAACATGACAGCTGTTGTGGAAAGATTATAAATACGTCAACTAAACCTTTAACTGAATTTAGTTTAAGTTGGAGTACATTTAAGGTGACTGAATCATGCTTCATTTTAAATTTATAACACCTACTTCAAATATTTCCTAGATTCAGATTCAAGTTGCAGCATCATCTAAATCAGTGGATCCCCTCTTTTTTTTTTTTGCTTGTGACACCTTAAAATAAAGTCATGTCTACTTGTGACCTCTCATCACAGGGCAAGGACTTGTGTGAGCAGTTCAAAGAGTGATTTTAACTTCTGAGATTGTTCATTTGAAGGACGTTTGGAGGCCTGATGAGCTGAAAGTATCCATCTCTTCCACCTTTTTTCACATGAAAAGAAAAAAAAATCTACACTATTTTGTGCAACAGGAGTATCTGGTGACGCCTCCGTTTTTTTTGAGAAGCCCTTGAAACGTCACTGCAGGTGTATTCATGCAGAATCTGTGTGTTAAATGATCAAGGTAAAGCCAAACTGTCTAAAATTGCATATTGTAGTGTTTAAAAAAGCTTGTTTCATACCTATGAATAGGATATAGGGTAAAGGCCACAGGCTTGTTGTGTGGGTGTGTGTGCACGTAGTGATCAGTGGTATTTTGTTGGGTCAGTGGAGGCGTCAGGCATGTGTGTGTGTGTGTGTTTTGAAAGACCTGGAATGATCACATGGCCCAGAGAGAGGGTGTATGTGTGTGTGTATGTGTGTGTGTGTGTGTGTGTGTGTGTGTGTGCGGGTTGTCCTCCAGGGCTGATCACAGCAAACACACACTGATTTAGCCCCTGAGAAGAGCATCACTCTTCTGACCCCTGATCAGCATGCGAACAGTCAAAGCATTACACTACAGCAACACATGTAGCACCTTTCTTTGGTTCCTCCACTCTCGCCATCTTGTTTGGGGTTGTACTGAACTCATCATCACTGAAGGGTAGTCTCTTCATGCCCGAGCTGCAGTGGACACACACGCACACGCACATAAATCACTGCTTCAATGCCTGTAACAACCAGCTAACAGGCTATAAAACACACACATGTATGCACACCATGTCCACGGCATTTCTTAGAAACAACCTGTATGTATCCCTGTAAGCCTTTTACTGGGAAAGTGCCAAAGGTTGTCTCGGTTCAAAACTACTAAAGAGCAAGTGTGAAATCAGGGCTTCCGTAAACTCACCTTTCCTCTCCATCTTCTGTCGGGAAAGGCTGCAGAAGAAACAGAAACAGAGAGATTAACTTATATGGAAGATAAAAGTTTAAAAACAACCAACTATATATAATATCAGAGATGGCTTTAAATTGCTAATACCATCAGCTATAGTATTATTTTTGGCAATAAACAACATTAAATATGGTTTTAATGTATATCCTGCAATGAAAGTGCATGTTTAAAATGTACGACTTTGCGACTGCTGCAGTTCTAACTCTGCATGTCGGCGGCAAAATCAGTCAACCAGGTCAAAGGCAAAGTCAACAGCGAAGTCCAAAAGGTTTCCTATGTTGACCCATTTAGTCTTCCTTTATCACTGAGAAATGAGCCTCATTAACAAAAACCAGCTACTCAGCTGTCAAGTTTTATATGTAGAGCAAAGCTTGTACAGTTACAGCTGGAGAAACGGGGATCAAAGTGTAGGTCTGGACCCTGACAGATGGGTCACATCATCATTTTCAGGGGTCATAAGATCATTTATACGATAGGAAAAACATGTTTTTGAGATTTCACAAATTGATCTGATCAGTTTTTCCTCTAATTTGAGTTCTTTTTCTTAGAAAATACAGAATACTAATAAGCCTCCTGGTTATTAAATACATAGAGGACAGTTATTTATTTTAACTCTGCTGCAATCTCTTTTTAGGCAAAGCAAGGCAGTTTTATTTCTATAGCACCTTTCAAACACAGAGGCAATTCAAAGTGCTTTACACAACGTGAAGAAATGCTTTAGAATGACATTTAAAAACACAATAAAAAGCTAAATAAGACCAGTTAAAATAGAATAAAATGAGATTTTCAAAATTCTATCTGAAATGAGATCAAATGAAATAAAATACAAATAGACAAAAATAATAATAGACCAGAAATGCAGTTATGGTGCAGTTACGCTGCAGTAATAAGTTGCCATGTGGAGGCTGTGTTTGTTTATACAGTAAATCACAAAGTACATGACACCCCTTCAACCAATTCATTATTTTGAATAAGAGAGATCAATCAAAAATATGCAGTTTTTTCATTTCTTGGAAAGCAGGCTTTTGCCCTGTGACTGTATTGATCACAGCCGCTGCTAATAGAATTCTATTCTGAGAGGAGGGTAAGTAAACCCACAGTTTATCAGAAACTGATAGCAGCTCAGTCAGGTTCAATGTCATCGGCAGCACCAAAAATAACATCCTGTCCCTCGCTCAGCCTCGCTGGTATCAAAGTACACTTAGTGAGAGTGAGAGAAAGGGAGAAAGAGTACTTTTTTTGTAGCTTGTACTCAGCTGGGACTGCTCATAGTTTGACCAACAGGGGGCACTCAAAGCTCACAAGCGGTGAGCGTTCTCAGTGCATAAAAATCCTTTTTCCTGCAGAGTCATTTTGCTCGTCATACATGTCACAGAAAACATGAAAAGTGCCTGAAATTACCCCCCAAAAAAAACAAATGTGTGCAGGCCACGTGTACATGCACACACACACCTCTGTAAGTGTCATGTGACGTGTTCATCTTGACTGGAAGAAGCAAAGCTCAGAGTCCAGTCACGGAGAGGAGAGTGGTCAACGCTAATAAAAACCTAACAAACTGCACGCATGCTTAAAGTGTGCCGTTAAAGTCCCCTCTCCGTCTCTAAATCTACCTCTTTAATTCCCCTCTGAGCATATGAACACATAAAGATGGACGTACAGGTCGTATCTTCTGAACCCCGCAGTTTGTTTTGAGTCACTGGTAAATGATTCATCATGTGAGTAAGCAGTCTGAAATACAGCCATCAGTATGTAGGACTCCTATCAGAGCTGGAAACTAGAACTCTCTGTTCCTGCCAACAAGCAAGCAAGCAAGCAGGTCACCTCGACCCAGCTGGCTGATGAGTGGGTGGAAGCTGAACACAACAAACTGTTTATGGACCACCTAAGATGCTACGAGTGGTACATAAATGTAGCAAAAACAGTGTTCATGGTCAGAAATGACAAACAAGACATGTGACTCCACAGAAGTGGTGTTATAAGAGTTTTGTGTCTGTGGTTGGCACTCACATGACGCTGGAAGGTAGAGAAGTGAATGTCAGGAATGAAAAGGACAGGCTGGGTCTCAAAGTCTGTCATCATCTTGAAGACGGTCACATCGTTGCGTTTCTGGAGGATGGGCACTTTGACATCCACAACTGGGAGGAAAATACACAACGGGGAGCAGTTTAATAAGAAGGGCATCTTTAAAAGTCTTTAAACCTGCATTCATGGATTTTTAATGGCCACTTGGGGGAAGCACAACAAGCTGTAAATAAAGTTGTTACAGCAGACATGTTACCAAACATCCAGCAAAACATGAAGCAACATTTATTTAGAGTCATTTGCCAAATGTTAGTCCAATATTCACTCTATTTTTAGCTTTGTTTTTGTTTCCAGTAACTCCTGAGGTAAATATTTGGCAATTTAGCTCCTAAATAGTCCACTATGTTCACAAGCTAGTTGCTAACTTTGCCTGTCTGCTGTTTAATGCTGGGCAGATAGCTTACAGCGGATTATCAAAACATTTTTTTTTTTTTTTGCTGAAAACAACAGCTGCTGTGGCTGGAAACAAGGCTGATGTTCACAAGAGTGCTGAGAGTGAACCAAAAGAGGAAAGTGGCGGGCAATAAAACCAAAACAATTAGCCAAAACGAGCTAAAACGCTCCGTAGAGCTAAGAGGAACTGCAGATTCGGGTGATGTTTCTCTGTGGGTTCATCACTATGAGTGTCCTCTTTCATATTACTCATAATAATTTAATTTGACCCATTGTTCACGTAAAAATATTGAATAGTGCAGCTTTAAGACAAAAAAAAAAAAGATCATGTTATAACTCTGATTAAGGTGATTTGGGGTGAGAAAGAGGAACTTTGGACTTTGACATTGTTTTGTTATGAAGTGTAACTGTATCACTATACACTCATACACTTAGATCAACCTAGATCAAGTAACAGTGGTTTCAGTCCCCATTAAAGCGCTCCTGAGTGACTCACAGGCCAGGCCGGGGTTGAGCTCGGCGACCTTCCCTTTCCGGCGGGACTGCTTCCTCTCCTCGTCTCGGATCTTCCTCTCGGCCCCCTTGTCACAGAAGACTTTGATCTGGCAGTAGGCGCGGTGGATGGGCTTGTTGCTGCGGTTATTGTAGCTGTAGGTGTCGATCTGCAGGTTCAGAGGAAGACCCTTCACGCCCTTCTGAGAGGAGAAGTCCGTGCTCAGACAGTTGACGGAGATGAAGATCTGCGGAGAGAAGGCGGAGGGAGAAGACGGGACAAATGAGACAAAGAAGGTGGAGAACAGCTGTGTTTAAAGCAAAGAGAAAACTTCACTTGGACAAAGTTGGAGAACCAGGTGGCATGAAACACTGAAGGCCTTTCTCATAGTTCAGTCCTCACAATACATTCAGTGTTCTGTGTTGCCCTCTATTGGTCGACTCTAGTAATCACAGGCTCGTATTTTTTTCTAATGTGGAGATGCTCCTTTGTCCTCCTGGTGCTTGTATTGAAAACAGGTTATCATTGTGTCAACAACACACACGATCACAACAGAGTGTTTGGAAACACCTAATAGAGACGATCCAAGGAGTAAGAAGCATACATCACTGATATTATAAATATGATTGGATTGCATAAATACAGTACATTTAAAAGCCTCTTATAGTAACATAATTACATGACATATCATTTATATTTTATGTAGAGACAAGCTGAGAAAACCAGTTGAAAGTGGTGATTTGGGGCTTTCACACACACTATCATATTTTTATTTGTAGACATTTTGTTTTGAAAGAAGATTTTTAAACTTTAAATAATTAATATCTTCAATGATTTACAATGACATACAAAGGCACAAAAAATAAGTTGGGATAAAATCACTTTATGTGGAAATAGACTGTATTATAGTTGTATTTTCTTTACATTTGTGTGTATAAACAGTAAAACAATATATTTTACAACTTTTGCAAGTGTTCTATAATAATATTTGGAGTGATTATCACTAAAGATGTACATTTTTAGAAGCGTCTATGTAATTTTTCTTGAATTTTGGGCTTCTGACAGCTTTATACTTTGTTAAAATGACAAAATGATAAGTCAGACTTATAGCTGAGTTCGTCACTCATAGAGCAGAATGTGATAAGACCAGTAAAATGCCCCAGAGCAGGTAAATGTAAGGGAGGGGCTGCCTTTTGCAAATACACTGCAAATACATACAGTATATGCTGCAGGGCAATCACCCCGGGGGCAAGCCATACATACACACACCTGCTCACTCACACACACACACACACACACACACACACACACACACACATACTGTGTATATATCATCAAACAGATCAATGAGATCAATCATCATTGATGAGATGCTCAAACAACGTGGCAGGGCGGCGCTTCCAAAAATACACACACAGTGAAGTAATGAACACACACAAGGATGAACATCCTATGGACAAAGGCCTCGAGTCATGAGACAGTTAGACCCACATCCTGGTGTGTGTGTGTGTGTGTGTGTGTGCGTGTGTGTGTGTGTGTGCGGGAGAGGTTTGTGCATGTGCAAGTGTAGCCTACAGAGAGCATGACGGTGGAGATGAGATGTTGCGCCATGTTGTTTCTGTCTGTTTGTTAGACGCTCAGTCGTCCATCTCAGGCTGAGAGCGGATCAGTGCCAGCAAGCGACATGAGGGTCAACAACAAACGAAAAAAAATCAGGAGTGGAAGAGAGGGCAGGATCTCCTCCTTTCTGTCACCTCTCCTACCCGTTGAACAGGATTTTATTTGTTAACTGTCCGATCCGGTCCTCGTCCCCCCCTGCTGAGTTTCCTCATTCCTGCACTCTTTGTTGCACCTGTCTGGCGTGCAGAAATACCTTAACACGCAGCATCACAATAGGGGTGACAGGCAGGTTGGACCAGTCAAGAATGTATATGCACAGAGCAGGAACACACACACGCACACACACACACCTCTGTGTCTCTACGCAACAAGACTAAACACACAAGAGGAGGTGACAGCATCCTCACTCTTCTATTTAAGCCCCTATTTTCCTTAACGACTGTTTTTGGAGGATCACAATGAACAAAATGGCTGATGATCACCGACAAAGGGGTGTCAACACCTGAAACCTTAATTTATGGTCTGCGGCAAAAACCACACGCAGGACCTTAAAAGGGGAGATTAGTCTATTTTTGGCTTAAGTGTGTTGATGTGAAAAGTTCAAGGCTCATATTAAGAGTTCAAGAGAAGGAAGTATATGCAAACCTTGGATCACCAGTGATCCAAACGCTGCTCGTGTTCTTACATGAAGGCCAAACAGCAGCCTTCATACAAGCGCGTCTAAAGTTTGTGTTAACATGTTGCTTTTATTGTCTTACTTTGGCCTCGTCATTGGTGTCCCAGGTGAAGGAAATGGCGTTATAGGAAATCTCCTCGATGTTGCCGATGGTGTTGAAGCTCTCCTTGTAGTCAGCTGTAACAACAAACAAGAGTTTAGTGACTACTCTAATAGCAGAGTGAGATGCACGACTGAACCAACCAAGCTACTGTGTAAAAGAGCAAAATATCAGAGGTGTTGTAGCTGCACAGAATGCAATCAGACAAACAAATCTAGATTTTAGTCGGCCAGAAAAGCTACAAAGAAAACGTTACTTTTATTTACTAAGTTAGTGTATGACACGCTGAGGTTTTATAGGCTGCTAGCCAACCAAACTGCACTGTCACAACCAAACAACACACCTTTTCCTGTCAGTTACTGCTAAGCTGCCCTTTCAACCAGCCACTTAACTGTGCAGACACAGGAGGATTAATGATGAATCACTGAAATCACTGCAACAGCAGCTTTACATTTGAGTTTATTTGACCCTTTTTTTCATTTGACTCTTTATTGCAGCACTTTTGTTCTGCCAAACAGTACATATTTTTTAATGTAATTGACAGTTAAATTAAAAAGAAATGACTTCTTACCAATGTCCAGACACCTTTGTTTGGCAGTGTGCTGTCTGGAGTGCCAGTACTTCCAGTGTTTCAGCTGATCATCTCTGCACTTCTCCTCCCCAAACACCACCATCACTACACTCTGGCAATGGATTAACACACACACAGTGACAACTTAATGTTATAATGATAGTATTCAGCGTGTGATGTGACTGTCAGTAATCTTAAAGTGTTACTTGTTTCTGGTTTATCTTTCGTTCTTACCCTGACTTTGGTGATGGGTTGCTGCATGCCTTTGTTGTCAACCTCCCTGAGGGTGATTGGGTAAAACTGGCCCTTGTTGAGGTACGTCATCGTCCCGTCACCCGTCTTCTGACGCAGAGACTTGGACGCCTCAAGAGTGTACTCGAAATTATTCCTAAAATACAGCAGAATCAAGTAAACATCAAGAAAAAGCATCTCTTTTCTGTAAAACTGGATAACAATGCAGTAACACCATTCAAAAACTTGGTACAATGGGGCACACTTCATTTAGCCACTGCAGCTAAATCGTGACCTAAAATCAGCGTGTTGTCAGATAACGCCCGTGTGTGTGTGTGTGCAGGCTACATGTGCAGACTCTTGTCTTTCACACAGAGGGGGAGTCTGGTGTCTCCCCTGTGACTGCGATGAATGAGGCCATTCTGCGGTCTTGTGTCAAAAGCTGAATGGCGGTGGAAGTCGGACGGTGGGCCGGCGGCAGCGCGACTTACCCCGGCACGGTGTCAAACTGAGGGTACTCCTCCGGCGTCATGGAGGCCATACGTAACTGGAGATCCCCTGGGAAGGAAAACACCTGCGGCACACAAAGAAAACAGATAAAGTGTGAAGTGAGGCGCAGCAAAAAGAGGATACTAAACAGCTACTTTGCTTTGATTTTAAATGATTTGTTTTAATGTCCTCTTCCTATAATTCACCAGAGGGATAATAGGACTTTTTAGAATTTAGTGCCCCTCGGGGATTTTACTCTCTTTCTTTCACCACTTTGTGTAGATTTTATTAGTTCATCCCTTCATCCCCATTTCTTTTAGTTCAAATGGCTCTTCCTTCATGTTGCTAACCGCCCCCCTCACCCCCTCCTGTACAGGGGTTTTGTTGGGCTACTCTTTTCTAAGGTAATTCCCCTCCAGGTTAAATAGAGAAAGAGGACAGAGAAAGGGCTTTGGCTATTGTAGGAGAAAAGTACAGCACTTTATTGTGTTGGTGAGACAATGGCATAATAACACACTGGCCGCTATTTTGGCATGTTCAAATAAAACCAGGGAAGGCTGAGCCCACCGCTGGCTCCATGGGATCAGGTGAAATATCCTATTGTCTGATGGGAGAGATCTGAGAGAGGAGAGGAGAGGAGAGGAAAGCGAAGGAGAGGAGGAGGAGGAGGAGGAGGAAGTGGGGGGTTGTACGGAGAGCATTAGCGGAGTTTAGAAAGAGGGGGATCGAAACACACACACCTCCTGGGAACCATCCTTGAAACTCTCGGAGAAGGTGGAGTCGGGGGGCGTGCGGGACTGGGTGCTGGGGCTGAACTGGACCGTGTTGTGGGTGAGCTGGCGGTCAAAGACGCCCACATGGCTGTTGGTTTCGGTGCAGTTGTTTGGTATGGTCACTGAGAAGCCGTGGGTGGGCACCTCTGTCTTGACGGGCGGGTAGTTTGGCACGGCCGCGATGGAAACTGTGACTGTCGTGTCTGAATAGTGAAAATCAACAAACTGACGATCAGGTTTTCTGTTTATAAGCTGCTCTTGCCTGCTTATGTTACTGAATGGGAACAGACCTGGTGAAGGGAAGTGGGCCCTCTTGTCCTGGGCCAGCTGAAGGATATTGAAGGGCCCCTTGAGGACCTGGATCCTGTTCTCCATACTGGCTTCCTGAAGTGGAGTGATGGAGTGTCCGGCCTGGATCTGGTGTCTGCTACAAAGAATAACAGCACATATGAAGTATTGGATTTATCTGGCATCATAATCATGATGATATTCGTCTATAAAGCTCAACTGTCAAAGTTTCCAAACTGCATCACGTCTCTTCTCTCCTTTAAATCTTGTAACTTCAGTACATGAGTCCCATAAACCAAAACTCTTTCATATACCCTAACATGAGCACATACACCCATTCAGGATCTTTACTCTAAATAACATTACGATTCTATATTTTCACTCATATTTTAACTTATTCTTGGCTGTTATTTTAACAGTTTTAACTTGTACTTTTGTCTGCATATGTGTTCATGTGCTTTGTGTTTTTTTATTTTATGTTTTGTGTTTCACTGCACACAGCAGTGATTGATTGATTGATTGATTGATTGATTCCCCTTAGATAACCGATACGTACGCACTAATCTTGGATTCAGGTACTACACGCCATTTAAAAAGGTATTAAACAGCTCTCAAGTTAAATTCTGTTACTCTCTGACTGTTTTGTATTCATTTTTTGTATCGCTTGGTTGTGTGACTGTAAATGCCTTTACTGTCAGGTCTCTCTTGGAAGACAAATCTTGATCTCAGCGAGATTACCTGATTAAATAAGGTCAGTATAACCTCGTGAACCTTGTGTTTTAACTACAACTGAAGAACAACTATAAAGCGGGTTGGACTCCTAAATTGGGTTCAAGCTGTTTTTCAAGCTGCTCCTCCAAAGATGAACATGTGTGCGGTTTTAAATAGATTTTAATAAACGAGCTGCACTCTGTACTGCATTCAGCTCCCATGTATATATGCAAATGCACACACACAATTCAGAGAATGTGAATGAGCTTGAATCTCTCCATTCCCTTCATGCCGTGGTTCCCCTCTGCAGTGCTTTTATTTTTAAAGGGGGGTGGTATTAGGTGAGGGCTGCTGCTGCTGCTGCTGCTGCTGCTGCTTACCTTTTGTTGGGATCCACATCACAGACCAGTGCTTCTGGCTTGCTCTGGGGTATTGTTCTCTTTTCCCTGGGCACCTGTATGGGAGGGTAAACACAGCCGCTCAGCGTCTGACCACATCACATCCAACAACCCGGGTCATCCTGCTGTCTATATGTGCAACTATATCAGTTACATGACATAGGCTCTGCCTTGCAGATGTTGCTTAATGGTCAGATGTCATCCTGTAAGGTCCTGTAAGGATTTGGTAACTAATCCCCTCATATAAGATTCTGCACTTATGATTTATGACAAAAGAGCTCAGAAAGTTGGAGAACTTTTTTTCCTGTCATTTCTAAGGTTTTCCTGATACCTTATAGTAGTCGTAGAGCAGGCCCAGAGCTGCTGCGCTGTCCTCGTCTCCATTTATGCTCATCATGGCCTTGGTGGCAGCCGTCAGCGGGTTCTCCAGAAATGATTTCCAGGCTTCATCTTCTGTGGTGAAGGAGCGACGCTGGCCGCCGTAGCCCGGCTCGTTCTGGAGAACCAGGACCGCACGCTTACTGCGGGAAGACAGAGTTTCATAAGTTACTGTGTACGAACCGATTATTAAGATGATTATGTTTTTTTTAAATGCAGAGATCTGCTTATGTGATGCCATTTTAAACTCTTTATCACATGATACTTAAAGAAAAAGCAACAATTGAAGGCATTGCTTCAAACACACTGTATGGACACTTCTTATATAGACTCTAGGATTAATATCTCCCTCTATGGGCTTCTCCTCAAGCACTCAACAGGTTGATTCTCCTCATACGAGTTCACAAAGCCAAAACCTACAATCACGGCCTCGTTCAAAACAGACAAACAGGTTGTAAGAGTGAGAGATCAACCATGTAGATGTTCTTTATCTGCGAGACCAGTTGTTCAAGCTTTTCAGCGATTGTGCAACAAATCTCAGTCATCGAACCACAGAGGTGTCTCGAGAAAAAGATGCTCTACAGGCTCGTCCAGTGTGACGACTCTGGTTCGGGGATCACTCATTGGCTGAGAAGGTGACCGCAAGTGACGCATCTGACCCGGCTACATTCCTGTGTTTAAACAGCGCCGTGCTGCTGTGTTTGTGAAAAATAATCACGAGTTTTAATGCACAGTCACCGCCTGCGTCTTTCCCCTCCTCTTCCTCTTCCATCTTGTGAGGCCTCGAGAGTCTTTGCTTTGTAAACAGGAACGAGTTGGACCAATAAGAGTAAACCAACATGTATTTTTATGTGTCTCATCTGCTTGTAATGGTCTTAACACGTTACTGAGTTTAAACAAATGAGAAAATATTGACCATTTCAACACTGAACATGCCTATTTACAGTAAATTTGAATGTTTGCTCAGCTTATATTTACTTAGACGTGTGAAGCCTAGTGACTAGAACAAAGTCATTAGACAAGCTCTTGTTATTAAAATTTCATCCAGATCATTAGCTTTTACTTGTCAAACTTTGGAAACTACACACCCGTGTAACACATCTTCAGTCATCCTGCCACCAAATCCATCTGCTGATTTTCTGCCACAACAAAGCAATTATGATAAAGTGTAAACGGACAGGTTCAGTTTTCACGCTGAGTATCTACAACAAATACAGCTTTTTTACCTCTCAATGGTCAAAGCAAAGTGATAATTAGTAATCCTATATCTAATTGTGCTATTCATAAAAGGCAACCTGATAAGATCCATTATTTACTGGCAATAAAATACTAAGAAAATGTAATTCAATTACTGAAACAAACAAAAAAAAGAGTTTGATTGCTGCTCTGATAGAGATTAAATTAGATTTCACTTGTAGGAAAATAAAGTCAGTATTGCAGCATGAATTCACACACATCTGTCACTTACACAAGAGCATGAAAAAACACATATATATGTTTTTTTCATCCTGTGTAAACGTTAAGAGAAGCGTGCATGAGGTTTCTAATTTTTGACACAAAACATTTGAGTCAGGTAGAGTAAAAAATATAACCTCATATAGCCCGCTGCTTGCTTACATTGTCTGTGTAAGTAGTCGGGCCAACGCCTAGCAGGTGTACAGTTTCACTCCCCTAAAAAGTCTCATGTCGTTGCACTCAAAAAAAAAACAAACAAAAAAAAAACATACAGAAAATAAACTAAGCATTTATACCAACCTGGAAAAAAAGTATCGTCTTAAACATTTTTTTTTTTACTGAAGCTGTTGATCAAAACTCTTACTTGGAAATAAAACCATCAGCAGAGACAGTTTTCTTTAGCTGACAGCTCCCTGCTGAGGTCCATGTTTATTCCTGAACAAACATCATTACGACTATCCACATAACAGTTGGAGCTTAAAGCGAAATCAAACACTAAACCGCCCGTCGCTATCACGGGACGGTTTTTAATTCTAACAGGCGCCTCTGCTCGCACGACAGGTGGAGATACACCTGTACAGGCTGGAACATGACAGGTGAAACGAGCGGAGTTACACCATGGGAAACTATGAGATATAATCACTTTCCCGCTTGGCAGCTTAGTCTTAAGAGCAAACTCACCCTTAGAAAAGAAGCCATAATCATCCTAAAATAATGCTTAAATGCCAGACAAAAATCAGAAGGAATTTTTAAATATCAGTCAGCAGCTGCAGGTCAGAGGTGGACCGCAGTGTCACCTCGACTTTCATAAATCCGTCTCTGACATGAACTCAAAAAAGGTGCAAAAACAGTGTAAAAATCCGAACAACATTTAGAGCCAGTATTACAAGCTTATAGAGTCTACCTGGCCCCGTTGTGCAGGCTAAAAGTGGAGAGTCAGGGCAACTTACTTGTCATGCTCCTGTGACATCTCGGTCGGTCGAACTGGACTTTCTAGTTGGTACTGAAAATCCGATCCGTCTTCTTTACCGTAGAAAACGCTGGATGAGGGCCGTGGCAACAAACAAGGTGTCCCCTACTAAGAGAACGGGTTTTGTCGGCTTTTCTCGCTTTTTTGGGGCAATGCTGAGAAACTGAGGCCGGTTTTACCTGTGACAGGCCAGCGGATTGGATTACAGGTGGACGGCGGGGCGTGGCCACACTGTCAATTACCCTCTCTGAGGTTGTGATTGGCCCACCTGGTGGCCTACCTGGAGAGGGACTCACGGTGAACTAGTGGAACAACAGGGTTTGACAGCTGTGATTTTATCATGTTGGATTATTAAGTGGGGAAAAATATGCAAATACATGATGCATTAAAGGGTTTCTGGTAAAAAAATAATAATAATGGCGATTAAAGAATAAAAGGATAAAACACAGAATGATAAATAATAAAAACTAAGGATGCACCAGTATTACAAATGATGCATTTTTCTAAGATACTGGAGAAAATTGAATTAATTTGCACAACCCAGTGGTTTTGTGCTAGAAAGTTTTGAGCATGATCACTGCAGCATTTTACATGGGCAGATAATGTATGGACTGATTATTGCCCTCCAACTAGAATAAAATTTTAAAAAGTGGTAGAAACACTCAGGTATCTGCAGATATCAAGAACTGATCTGATATCAGTGCTCTCGTTTCACTAAATGTAAAATCTGTATACCTCACTGTGTGGAACTCATTGCAGTTGTTTGTTATGTAAGTTAACATGAGGACAGATATTGCTGTGACACCAAAAACTGACTCAGTTTATAATGACATTGACAAAGAAGCTGTTTTCACAGGCTTCCACTGTAAAAGAGAATTAGGGACAGGGTCCACAGTCCTTGTTCTGTGAAAAAATATATTCTACAGTTTATCTAAAGCAAATATGAGGCTTCAGCAGTGAGTATCTTCCATAGTTACAGTCGTTGTACTAAATTGTACTAACTTCAAATTCCAAGAAAGGCTTGAAAAATGATTAACCTATTCTTTTATGTGGACCGGCTATGACATGGCTGATAATCTGCTTAAAAACATCAGTATCGGCACCGATATCAATCCGGTGTGTTGGATTGGTGCATAATGACTCAAGGAAAGGAGCTTCATTCCAAGGCCATGAATATGTTATTTACTTTTATAGAGATTTATAGTGTCTGCGGTGATAAACAGTGACTTTATAGTGAGCTCATTACAATTAATTGCAAGGAAAAATGAAAATTTGATCTACATTTCTACAACAACTGGGAAAACTACATCTCCAGATGAAGATCCTGTGATGTGGTTGAAAGCTCCACAGCAGAGAGTTTTCCACTAAATGGACCAGTGACAAAACATGTTGTTTTTTCATTAGAATCATAAACAACCAAATATATTTTTTATTTATCTTTACATACTAAAGGGCCTTGGGTCTGTGTGTTTACACCTTTGAGCATTTTGTGAGCCTGAAAATTAGCCTGAAAAAAGTCAAACAAAATAAAATGTAAAAGTAGGTAAACTGAGTTTAGGTGAGGATTTCTTTCCTCCATTACATCCCTGGAAGGCACCAAGACAATGAACCCTAAAACCTTGTTTCAGATGACCACGCATGCAAACAAAAAATGTAATATAACATCTTCCTCTATATGGAGGTCAGTTTTCGATCCTGCTTAACTGTGAGTAAACCTTTCTCATACTTTGTGAAGAAATACTCCCACCTGTAACCAGAGGATAACACAGAGAGATGTTTACATTCTCCTGGAGGACAGATTACCATCGGCCTGTATAGCTGCAGCTAATAAGCAGGCAAATTAGTCCAGAAACCTCCAGAATCAAGTGTGCAAATGAAATGATGAATTAGCACGCAACCAAATTAGGAGGGGCGCTTTAAACGGTTCACAATCAATGGGCCTTCATAAAATGGGAAGTTTTTCTATGGAAGTCTGGTATAGAAAATTAAAACCAACTTTAAACAAGTTTAACTTCTGTCTATCTATCTATCTATCTATTGAGCTGCTCTGATATACTGTATTTGCATTGCTTCTACTCTTTATAATCCTCTACAACTAGCTGTGGGCCGATTGTGATAAAATAAACATAAATGTACAATAAAACTGTAAAAACCCCAAAACAGAAGATGAAAAGAAATGCGTTGAGTGAAAACAAACAGCTTTGTTAGAGAGAGGGGGCTTAAAAGATGTTATCAGCAATATTCAAAGTTTCTCCCTACTTAGACAGAAACTAACCGTAATCCCCCCCCCCCCCCCCCACAGTAACTCTCTCTCTGACGCACACACACACCAACACACACACACACACACACACACAACCTCCTGCTCCTGGATCCTGGTTTACTGTTTATTTATCCCAGTGGAAGGACACCTGCTTCTCCTGGAGCTTGTTTGTGTTTGCACTGAGGACATGGGATAATACAGTGAGGGAGGGATGCAAAGATGTGTGTGTGTGTGTGTGTGTGTGTGTGTGGTTTTTGTGTGTGTGTGTGTGTGTGTGTGAGGGGAGGCTGGGAATATGTGCCTGCGCTGCTGATGGTGGGTCTGATTCGTTGCTGACTTGACAAAGAGCAGAGAGGCAGAATCGGGGGGGGTGCAGACAAACGAAAAGGAGTACGGATCAAAGCGTGGGATCAAACCGGAGAAAAGACCTGCCAAGTTACTCTCGGAAAAGATATACAGTAGATTTGGACAGATAATGAGTAAAAGTAGGCCTACTAATGCAACAATTGCAAAAATACTCCAATACAAGTAAAAGTCCTGCATTTAAGATCCTACTTAAGTAAAAGTTCTGAATTATTATCAGCAAAATGTACTTAAAGCGTCAAAAGCAAAAGTGCTCCGAAAATCAACCCCTGTGATGGATAAATTAATATATATGACATTATTAGACTGTTAATCCTGATGCATCAGTGCAGGGGTGGAGCTAGTGTTTTCTTTTTATTGCTTTATATCCTTTATTTATAGTTCAGTATTTAGTCCAACCAAGGGGTCAGACTCCTCCAAAGGGTCACAAGATAAATCTGAGGGGTCGTGAGATGATTAATGGGAGAGGAAAGAAGAACTCAACTCCTGGGCTTTTCTCTAATCTTTGCTTTTTTTGTTTTGTGGCTCATTTGACCTCTTTGGGCCTCGAACTGTTATTTAAGTGAAACCATCTGTGAAGTTTAAAGGGGAAATGTCTTTCTGTCTTTGGTGGAAATGCTAACAACACATAGGCATCTGAAACGTGACAACAGGTCCGGAGTAGACAGTGATTTCCTTTAAGGGGGTCACACAAGCCACAGGTTTACTCTTTAAAGAAGTAACTAGTAACTGTATCTGTCAGATAAATGTAAGGATGAGTTTAATGACTCCTGTCTTGAAGAGAGAAGAGCATTTTGATATTTCCACTTTTGTTTCAAAGCAAAAGAAGAACTCATTCAGCAAGCTTTTCTTTTAGCTTTAATTAACCAACAGGAGGGAACCCACAACCAGGCCAGGCTTACTGTAGTTACTGGTGTTCAACAGCCCGAGGCAAAGAGATTATCTCATGACTGTTTGGAAGAGACAGAGAGACACAAACACACAGCGAGAAATGAAAAGCGCTGCAATAAACTGCAGACATCTGAATGTGCCGTGTGTACTTTCTAATGTGCGCCCTGGATGCACTTGGAGCTGATCCCAACAGTTTCCAACGACTCAAACCCTCCAGGACGCTTTGTGTCATCTTTGTCAATTTACTTAGTGGAATTCGTCCCTCTTTTCCACCTCCCTCCTCCTGTCACCTCCTATTACCTCCCCCATCCTAGAAGACAGTTGGTTGTTAACGCCGTCCCGCCTCACTCCAGGCATCTAACCGGGATGGAAATAAAATGCAAATCCGTCCCCACTTTCCTAGCGTGTTAGCACTTGCCTGAGCCGAGAGCGCTTGTAACTGTACTGAAGTCTGTTTGAGTCACGCTGGACCACCGTCAGCTCAAGTGAAGCTTGCTGTAGTTGGGTAAACAGGGGAAGAGCCTGGCCTATATGAACAATGAAACAGTGTCGTAATGTGTTTGAAGATCATTTTCACGCTGCTGGTCGCTGTCTCTCTGAATGTTAACAGACACGTCGAGGTTTGAAATGATGCAAGCTCTCTAGGACTATCATTTACACCTGCTCAGCTCTGCCTCAATGACAGATGAGTCTGATCCTCAAATATTAATTTATTGACATTGTGGGATTGTCCTTGCTCCCGTGTAACTCATTACTTGTGGTTTTCTTCTGCTTCTACAGCCCCATATGTAGGGACTCTCTCACTCTGTCATTCTTAGATGAAGTCTTGATTTAAGGGTTTTAATCTGAGGATATTTCAGTGTTTCAGGGTTGAGTCCAGGCAGCTGCGATGGTCGTGATGTTTTTCAGTGTTTTTGCTGAGGCCGGGGTTAGATGGTATCACACCGTTCCCACTGATGACAGTAAAAACAGTCACACACACTGAGGGCACGGCAGACCCGCATGCTGCTCCGCAACTCCTTAAACACTCGCGCTAATGCACGCACACACACACACACACACTGAGAAGGAAACAGGTCAGTACTTTTTCCAGGTGTTATGGGATTCTGGGATTCTTAATGGAGTGTGTGTTTTGCTTCACAACACTGCTGATGTTTTAGCTCTGAGCTGTGGATGCAACTGAGCATTCAGTCTAATTAAAGGGGCCGTTATTATTCACAGAAAGGGGTAGACGGTGCAAGGAAGTCGATTAATCAGTTAGTTGATTGGCGGAATATTAATCGGCAACTATTTTGTTAATTGATTGATCGTTTGAGTAATTTTTCAAGCAAAAACACAAAACATTCTCTCATTTCAGCTTCTCCGTTGTGAGGATCTCCTGCTTTTCTCTTTTTTCTGTCACGGTAAATTGGATATCTTTGGTTGAGCAAAACAAGCAATTTGAAGACGTTCTGGCCTTTTTTTGTCTATTTTCTGACATTTTATAGACCAAATAAATAATTAATCAACTGAGAAAATAATCTGCAGATTAATAAAACTATCGTTAGTTGCAGTCATAATTAATTTGTCATCACTGGAATAACATAGCAGATCAATTAGTTCAAGCAGATCAATATTCTTTTACTGTAAAATCGCTGTCCTCTGATCATGTTTCCCTCTTCAATTAATCTTATTTTAATTATAGTTAAAAGAAAATGTCAAACCACTAAGAAGTGTGTTGAAGAAAAGCTACAATAAATTCTAAATGATTTTCTTTATCACCCTTACAGGGACAACAAGCAGCAGTGCCAAATATATAAGAATATGACCTGAAAACATGGGATAAAACACTTCATTGTGTTGTTGTTGTGTCGTTACAATATAAATTAGTAAAAAGAACAAAGTACAAGATGAAGTGTGGACAGATAATAAAGATTACAGGCTGTGGTTTTGTGTTAATAGGTTTAATTGGCACAAAATAGAGATGATGATGGATGCTGCATCATCTAATAATTTCAAAATAAAAAGGCTAATCATTGGTTCAGTTTTTCAGACAATCTTTTTATTATCAATCTTTCCACCAAACATATACATGCCATCATCCATCACATATCCTTGAGCAGCATATAAGCTGCATTTGTATCCACTGTTACATATACACAATGCTTTTTAGGGAACAAATGTCATAAATTTCCACATTGACATCTACAGAAACAAACATACAACTAGATAAATAAATAAACAAACAAATAAGCCAACCTCCCACCACTTGCAAAGTCATGAGAAGATTCGCAACATCATCTTACAGTACATAATGGTTAAATGGCTGCCATATTTCTTCATAAACACTGGGTTTGCCTCTCAAGGTGTATGCTTTTTATTCCAGTCCCGTAAACCGTGTCATATTGTCAAACCCAGCACCAATGTTGTAGGTAACTTTGCTTGAAATATTCACATATTACACTCTTTTTGCTCTTGAATGAAGATCCGGAGGGTATAAGTGAAATAAAAACACTTATAATGTTTGCAATCAATATTTTTGTTGGTCAGGCTTTACTGTATGTGGGGTCTGCTCTGGTTTTCATGGTTCATATATTTTGAGACTAGAGGAAAGGCTCTCGTATTGGCACAAATGATCTTTGCGGCAGCACGGTGAAGATGTACAAATGTTTTGGGATCTTGCAGAAAGTCTTTAGGTTTAGGCCTACAAATCAACCAGGCGGTGATTTGATTTCATGGCATAGCTGCTCTGTGATATTTTGATATTACCTGACCCAGGACTCCACACACACACACACACACACACACACACACACACACACACACACACACACACAATGTGATCCAGTTGTTATGGAAACGGCAGCAGCTTACAGATTACAGATATCCCACAAGCTCCCAAACCTCAGCAATTCCTTCTTTTCTTTATAAGTTTAAAAACACAGTCACAACCCGAAATATTTAAACATGCCAACACTTTTATTATATGTAGCATGTGTTAACTGAGGCCGCACTTGTTGGTTGATACTGAAACAAACAACAGCAGCCTATTGGACGACTGAAGCTGCAACACAGATAGACATCACAGACTTGATCCAGTAAATTTAATAAATAGTGAAGGCCAGGTACAATGACTAATTTGAACAGAAAAACAAAACAAGTAAAAACCTGAACAAACCCCTCCAGGATGGGTGTCCCATGCTGGATTAGGTAAAAAAAAACAACTGATGCAACAAACTCACAAGTCATCTATTCAACACTGACACCAATTCTTCATGCCTCACATTGTAAAACAGGCGCCTGTGCTGCAGTAAACTGTAAACCAGATGGATGTTTACATCTCCTTGTGTTCGTGTGACTTCAGCTTCATTTACCTAATGACTCATTCAGAGGTGAGATGATGATCTGTGAGCCGTTAGTGTGGGACTCAGCCACCTGACAGATGCAAACACTCGCAGTAACCTGAGTGCTGTATTGTGGAGCAGCTCTACAGGCCCAGACATTTCAGAAGAACGATGTTTGCAGGCAGGATTTACCCAAATTACACTCAAAACATATTCTATTACAGCAAATTAGAGGGAAATGCATTTGTGTGCATCCTTCATCTTCCCACTTCACCTTCCTCTCAGCTGCACCTACTGTACCTGCCAGGCTGAGTCTCTATTTTGATGTATGTTTAATCCCATAAAAAGTGACACCTTACTAACTAACTGTTTTGTATTTACAGTCAGCTACAAGTGTGAGGTTTTTATAAGCAGCCGGGGCTGGCTGCGTGTTGGCTGTTTGAGGAATGCAGGCGAACAGAACACACAACATTCCTCCGTGATCATGGACGCTTCAATGCGCTATTTTAAGACTCACATTCATGGGAAATTTTGTCATCTTCTTTCGAAGTACACACAGAGACACGTATTTCATGAGCAAAACAGACATAAGTCATGAGATATGATGACAGAAATCTTTAAATCTACCTGCAGAAAAGAAAAAAGAAAAACAGCTCACTATTATCAGTTTTATGCTCTGCAGTTTTAGATACTATCAGATGCAAAAACATTCCACTATTGTTAGACTCTGCACTCACTTGACTGTTTAAGTGAAGAGGTGAGTAAGTGTGATTGTGTAAATCACCCTCTGCTGCTGTAAGATCCTGATCCTGATCTTCCTATTAGGCCTCAGACAAAGGTGGTGGTTTGTCTGGATCTGCTTGACTGACTGGATGTTTACAACCTTTACATGTCTCATGATATCAATATCGCAGTCCGCCTGAGTTGATAAAGCATCCAAGGTTCACTATAATCAAACAAAATCCTCCTTTTTGCCTTGTTTTCTTTCTTGATAATTATTCAGCCTTACTCACGATGGTCTCGTGACTTACAGGCGCCTTCAGAAACACACAGAATACTATGAGCGCATTATCTATACATGTCTCATGGAAGCTGAATGGAGTGGTGGAGGTCTGTGGATGGTACAGGTGAGGTGACTTGTGACTGAAGGTGGTTATTGTTGAAGAAAGCGTGGGAGACTGCCAAACGAGCTCTACCACTTGTCACCTGGTTCAGCCTCCCATTCTGCCCAGTCCAGTTTGGTTTCTGTCGTGATTGATTCCAGCTCACCCGCATTAGCAGCAATCACAGCCTCCTCACTTTCTATTGCACGGAGGAAGCAGTCTTATCTTTCACTCCAAACAAAAGTAGCAACACTGCAATGTAAAAATATAGTTTTACAGAGTTTGTAACCAACATTAACATTTGTAACAGAGTGTACATTGTTGCAAGTCCTGTGTTAAAATGTTTACTTACTTAATTTTACTACTTACGTGCATGTTATCAGCAAAATGTACTTAAAGTATCAAAAAGAAAAATGGCTGATGGTGTTCTATTTTTGTATATTTATTGGACTATTATTACTGATGCATTTACATGTAAGTAGCATTTTGATGTTGCGGCAAGCCAAGGTGGAAGTAAGTTCAACTAACTATGCAAACATGTAGGGGATTGCAAAGGACTCAGAGACGACAACGTGCTAGGAATTTTTCATAGTGTTGTAGATTCAGTGCATCATATTTTAAGATCATTACATTTTTAAAAGCTTAATCTGCAAAGTAACTAGTAGCTATAGCTGTTAAATAAACGTGGCAGAGTATAAAGTACATTTACCTCTGAAATGTAGTGAAGTGGAAGTAGACAGCAGCATAAAATGGATATATTCTGGTAAAGTAGGAGTACCTGAGTGAATGTACTTAGTTACTGTCAACCACTGCATGGACTGTTTGGCACACTGCAGTAATACTGCAATGTTGTTTCACCCCAGAGAGAAGCTGTTTTTTCAGCCATCAAAAGGTAAAGAGGAGAAAGAAAAATCTGTCAGCAGCTGAGAAAGAAGCGTTTAGGAGGAGCTGGATTCATGTGGGACTTGTCACCTTGATGTTTTCTGTCATACGTGCGCTCACTCTCACCCACACACCACTCAGCAGAGAGGAATCCTTCCCGAACAGATCTGCTGTCAAACCTGAAATGTGTCTTCAAGAGGAAGCAGGAAACAAAAGCAGCATCTCAAATGTTTCTGGAAAATGTCCTTAGTTCTAAAGCAACAGGTTGACATTCACAGTAATTTTGATTTTGAAGCTACGGTGTCATCTCTCTTAGATAAACTATGTCTTTTTTTTTTTTTTTGACTTTCACATCTGTCAGCATGACACGATGAAGCCGCTCCCTGTGCAGGGCCTGATGCATAAACACCACATATCATCAGTAATGTTTAAGTTCACCGAGGACACAGACCAATGTAGTTCCTTTTTCCTCCTGTTGGTAGAGACGCTGCAACACTGGTCATCAAATCCTCCAGAGGACACGACAGTACAACCAGAAATGTGTAAGGAGGAAGTAAACTGTCATTTAAATCCTAGTTTGTCTTTAAGAAGTTATTTGAATGTTTCTTTTAACTGTTTTATTATGCAATATACAGTTTTCTGTTGTTTTTATCTATAATTTTATTTATGATTATTTATCTCTTATGTTTTGGTTGATCAGAATGAGAGCATTGTAATTCTGGATGAATAAATTGAACCTTAAACCTTGAAAAGTCTTTTATTTTATTATTAGAGGTCAAATCCTCCTATAGATAGTATCTATAGGCACAATCACCCTATTTTTACACATAAGGCTGAATTGTTTGACACCAGTAAGGAGAGATGTTACACATAAAGAGTGAAAATCAAACCACTCTTTCCTCACAGTAATCAAAAGATGTGAAGATGAGAACAGAGCAGCGAAGAGCAAGTGATATAGGAGAAGTTTCACTCAGGGATTATTGATTTATCACAACACACACACACACACAGTCTCAGATTTGATTTCTCTGTGGCGATACAGTCTCAGGATCTCAGAGGGCATGCATGAACCTGCAGGAGTTTCTGTTGTCTTGAAGCCAACCGTTGCTGCTTGGCGATTACTGCGATCTTCATATTGTGAAGGAACTGCTGCTGCGGTGAAACCCATTTGTCCTCTCCACCTGTTTAACCTGTAACATACAGACACTGACAGACGCAACACTGAGCAGACCCTGCCTCATCCTGCACATGCACAACTGAAATTGGGAAATCCTTGAGAAACTAGAAAAAAAAAAACAAGAGGTTGGAGGCAAGTGACAAGACAAAACAAAAAAAAAAGTCAGTCAGCGGGAGAAAACAGATGAGTTTCACTTGAACCAGGGCCAAACCTCTGAGCCTGAGGGGGGTGAGAAACCGGGAAGATTGTGATGATACTCCTTAAGACATTACATTTATAAAAAATTATAAAGTTGATAAGTGGAAGACAATAACGGCAGACAGTCCTCATCAGCACGGTCATGCTGAATAACAAGGAAATAAAATATAATCTGACCTGATCGAGGACACTGAGGTCATGTCCTCTGTGCCTTTTCAGGAAATTTGGGGTTCCACTATTTTTCTCTCAGTATATTTAAATTTGACTCCTTTGCTCCAACAACATTTTGTTCTCTGGCAGCATGGAGAGATCTCTTCTTAAGACAGCTTCTTGTTGGGAAATAAAAATCACACTTTATTTTACAGGTCCGTCATTTCCTAATACATTTGCAGGAAGTTTCCAGGAAAGAAATGCAGTACATAATCTATAGGTAAGTTAGAGAAAATGTTCTAAAACAGGTCTGTTAGCTAGAGATTAGATAGTTGAGTTGAGTTTATAAGCTGTTATGCAAATGCTCCTTTTAAATAAATCTTGCAGAAAATACAGTTGAACAGCTAATTAAATAGATAATGTAAAAAATTGAATTACTAAAAAGAGGTGATTGGTGGTGGTGGACTGACTCAGTGTTTCTAAATTCAAATTCAAATTCTAAAACAAATTAATATTAATTTCCAACCAAATTTTACTTGATGAAATCATGTTTTTGCAACCTTTATAATCTATGTAGCTGATAAACAGTTTGATTGCATCAGTAAAATTGCTCTAATCTTGACTTTCTCCTGTCTGTCTCAACACTACGTGTTAGGCGTGAAACTGCTGCTAAAACAACTTCTTTACACGGACGTTTGTGACTTTTGTTAACTGATCCACAGACCAGTCAAACCAGCAACACCTCTGTCCATCCCAGGGCGGAGCAGAGAAATCACTGCGGTTGACAAGTTGGGTTAGGCTAACCGTCACCTTTGTTTTTAGTTTTTATGTGGGTCAGTGCTTCACTCTGTGCACACAGAGAAATGTACGTGGCACGTGCATGTGTACACAGAGACACAGCTGCATGTTCTCGCAGGAACAGTCAGTCTGTGACATATTTGCTTTTTGTTTTTTATCCCTGTTGAACATTCTTGTTTTTATTCACTTTTGTGTCTTTTGAACGATCATGTCCCGTTATAGTTGCTCCACACATAAACTGAACTGGAGACGACGGTTATCAAGACATGAAGACTGAACTGGACTGGATTGGATTCATCACCACACATGACTTCTCATTTTAAGGACACTTTAAAGAGGCTGGGCAATAAATACTCAGTGAAGTTAGTAGCACCAAGAGACCTGAGAGGCCCAGTGGATGTACATGCAGGGCCACAGCTGCCATTGAGGACACTGAGATCATATCCTCATATTTTGGGAGATGTGGGAGATTTAGAAACCTGCTACCATGTGGACATTTTTAGTGGAAATACACCAGGATTATGATCACTGACTACATCAACTTATATTTTTAAATTTAGGCCTCCTGCTCATGCACATCAGACCCTGTGGTGTATATGGCCGTACATACTGTAATATATACTGGAGGTCGTGTTTGATTAATAAAATTAACATTGCATGATGCATATCAGCCTATACACCTGCTTTCTTCACATGTATAGTGCACTTACACTTTTTCCAACATTTACATAAAGTCACTTTTTAATACAATGATTCAACAAATTATTAAATTGCTCAAATAGTTTCATTTTTACAAACCAGGCCAAAAAAAATAAAATAAGCCAAATAACATACAATACATACATACATACAATGGTAAAGACAAGAGGGAACAGGTGTTTTAGGGGTTGGAAAAATAAGAAGAGGTGTAGTTTTGCAATGTTTCTTCATTGGAGCTAACAGGAATGAATGACATGTAACTTAACACGTTTCTTAACAGTCAACTGGAAATCAGTTAAATGCACAGTGAAGACGCAGACGTCTGTTAAACTGAAAGACAGCAAGCTACCGGGAGACACAGAAAGAAGAGGACGATGAAGCTAAAAGTATTGATCCAGACTAAACTGAACTTTGTGTTTTTATGATGCACACCTCTAAGCCAGCTGACACTAACAAGAGTCACCTGATTTTTTTTTTTTAGAAGCAGAGCATCAGCATGCATCACTTCCCTCTCTGCATTCACGGGAAACGTTATTTGTCGGCGCAGCAGTGCGAGCTGAAGGCCAGAAGAGGGCGGTGTATGATAACATTTATTTGAAATCAACATACAGTAATCAACCCCACTCCCCTCGCTCTGTTTTAAAAGAAACAGGTTGTATAACGTTGATCTTTTTCAAACGTTTGTTCCAACACGCCTTCTGTTCTGTTCTGCCTTCAGGCAAGAAACTGGGCTTCACACACACACACACTCACCTACATCCGCACTGCCACATACAACACACAACTTCACACAACTGAAGAGGGCTTTATACGCTCTCAGCCTTTTCTGACCCCTCTTTTTTTATGCAAATGTCTTCCTGTAGGACAGTGTATAGAAGCTCTTGTCTATGGAAATTAGTGGCGGGTTGGAACTGACGCTGCAGATAAAAGACAATGTTTGATATAGGCCTCTTAGCTGGGAGGCCTCTTTTGAGGATAGTACACTGCTTTTTCACTCACTCACACACACACGCATGCAGAGCTGCACTGTGCCTGACTCTTTGTCTCTTTCCTCTCTGCTCTCCTGTCTCTCGCTCATGAATATTTCACCGTTTCTCATTCCCCTGCTGAGTTTTGCTCTTGCCGGCTGCTTCTCTCTCTCTCCCACTTTCCTCATTCTTTTATCCTGATGAGTGTGAGGATGGGGGTTTGGTATTGATCTGTTTGTGTCCCTGTCAAAGCAAAAAACAAAAAACAAAACAAAAAAAAAACACGTGAACGGGAGGGCGAAGGAGCAGCACTTGCAGTGTAATGAGCTGCTTAAACACCCAGGGGTGCTCACTCGATTCATCATCCGTGTCCTGGTGCATGTTTTTCCCCTTTTTGTCTGCAACCTGAAACCTCCCTCTGATATCTGAAAATGATTTCTGCCACAATTAAGAAACTAATTAAGGAGACATGCAGTGAGGCAGATAAGGCAGTAGGACATATATGACAGACAAATCAATATGAAAAACAGCAGACAAAAGGGGGTGGACAAGGAGGATGGACAGATACTCCGCTCCACACAGGAGAGGAAACAGGAAACAGGAAAGGAAAGCAAGACGGGAAGTGCAGCAACAACATCATCCCTCCCCTGCTGTTCCTCCTCCTCCTCCTCCTCCTCCTCACCACACACTCACACACAGATGTTCCCATGTACTTCCCCTCCATCCCAATCCTCTGCACTTGTAAAACGTTGGCGTGCTGCTGGTAACCATGGAAACCGCTGCATGCCAGGCCCGCTCGAAATGTATTCAGAAGAATCACGGCGTGAAAAAAAAAAAAAAGAGAGGGGGACCATTCCTCCCACTAGAGGAAAAGAGGCTGCATTCATCACCATGACGAGGGCAGCGCTGGTTGTTAATGTGGTCGACTTTGCTGCACACACAACAAGTCGAGCCCAAGAATAACATCTCATCTTGTTTCTTTTCTTCTGACAGCATACACGGACGTATTATAAACACAATTAGAGTGACAAGATTTCAAGAGAAACAAGGGCTTTAACAACAAGAAGGATGTGAAGATGAATTTGAAAGCTTAACCAGGGGCGAGGGCTGTAAATTAGCTTCATCTAAACATTTGTTATAAATTACATCTGTTGAATTTGTCCTTCCAGTGTAACAATGTTTATCTGTACTGTCCCTATTAAATAAACAAACAAGTTAAACCAATAAATGACATAACTTCTCATTATAAGAACCTAAGAATAATAACTTATTCCTACTTTCTTATCTGTCTTTTTCTCCTTCTCCATGTAGAAATCCTTAAATTAATCCACTGATTTTATCGCTCTAGTCACTATTACACATTTACAAAGGTTGTTAAGATCATAGATTCAGGCTCTAATAGAGCAAAACATTTATTTTGGGAAGGTCAATGCAGACGATTTGAGAAGGATCTATATCCAGAATCTGTCATGTTTCTTCTCTTAGATGGGAAAATATCATTATTCTACCTGATAAATTGTATCATAATTATGGCCAAGTTTCATGTTCATACATGTAAATGGTTGGTTGGTGATATTAAAAACTAGTCTATACTCCTGTCATTCTTTAAGTTTAACAGGAAAAAAACTTAAGGTCCACCTACTAGCTTTTTCTGGAGCTTCTCCTCTCAAGGTCTTCCTCTGTTGAACGCTCTGGAAAAAACTAGTAAGTGGACCACCTTGAGTTAAGTTTTCTTTTTTCTTTCTTTTTGTTTTTTTTGTCAAAAAACATTTTTATTAGGGCATCCTGGTAGCCTAGTGGTTAAGATGCACACCATATAATTGCAACATCTCCAGTCATCTTTGTTGCATCCCCATCTCTCATCCTATGTTCACTGTCTGTCTCTTCTATTTGTATCTACTAAACTTTAAAATATATTTCTATTATTCCAAGTCCAAAAAAATGACAAAAACAGCCCATAAAAACAATACTTCAAAAACAGAAAAATGTAACTACGTTTACCTTTATTTCTGTTTTTGATGTATAGTTTTTTTGAGTGTTTCTGTTGATTTTTTGTTTTGCCAGTTTTGGAGAAATACTTTCTAAATGACATTCATGATCTCCCACCTGTTGTCTCAATTATCCTGATTTGAACCATGATAAAAAAAATACTTGCCATTGTCAAAACTGGTTGTTTTTTGTAACTGTTTCATGAACAAGCCATGAAGGCTTTTCATCAAAACTCCACAATACTCCTTTTTCCTCTACACATAAGTGCCCGGTGTTTCTTTTGTACATGTTTGAGAATGTATATTAATGCTTACAGAAAAGATTTTTTATTTATGTCATTTGGTGCTTGTTTGTATGACTTTAATTTTATTCACGTAACTTTATATTATTGTACAATTGTGTGTCCTTGTTCTGTATTCATGAATAAAACAATCAAAACCCCACCACCCACCCACCCACACACACCTTCCTGTCTTGGTTTCTGTCTGGTTTCTGTCATTGTGTCTGCTGGTGCACACTGCGATCCAGTTATCAGCCCAGTTAACGCCCAGGGACAGCTGTCACGCTGGAATGTAAACAGCACTGATGGAGTCACATCAAGACTCATGATTAGAGAGAAAGAGAAATCTCTACTGTGGAAGCCACAGTGAAGACACAGACTCGCCTTTTATCGTGTCGTTCTTCCTTTGTGTGTGTGTGTGTGCAGTACCAGGTGTCAGCCAGATTACTGACCAGTCAGCGATGACACACTCTCCTGGCATCTTCCGTCTGTCTGCACCCCCCCCCCCATCCTGTCTGTCTCTGTCTGTGTGACTCTCTTCATCTGTCTCTCTCTCTCTGTTGTATGCACCACATGACCTCACTGCCCAGAGATCACAGAGGGATGCCAGTGAGCATGCCAATCTGGTTTTTATTCTTTCTTCTTTACTGCCCTCGGTCTCCATGGCAACAGTCAAAGTCAGGGAGTGAGAGAGAGAAAAAGAAGGTTTGTAGACATACAAACAGACCATTTAAGGCTCTGCGTGTGACTGGATTTCATAAGGAAATGCGGAGATTAGCTTTATTGCAACAGTACGTGTTGCCATCACCATTACAGCATAAAGTCACAACAGAGCAGTTACAGCCATGCTAGCTGCTGTGTGAGGCTGTACATAGAATGTAGAATTCTTGAGCTAAATGCTAATGTTAGCATGCTAACATGCTCACAGTTACAATGCTAACATGCTGATGTTTAGCAAATATAATGTTCACCATCTTAGTTTAGTGTGTTAGCATGCTAACATTTGCTAATTAGCACTAACCACAAAGTACAGCTGAGGCTAATGGGAATGACAGTATTTGGTCATAAACCAAAGTATCAGACAAGTACAAATTTAAGGTACTTGTACCACTTTACACTTCTACTCCACAACATCTCAGAGGCAAATATTGTACTTTCTACTCGTTGCTTTTCAGATATCAATCTTTCATACCTTTCCTGTCCAGTGATTTGGATTTTTTTTCTGATAAACTGAAGGATTAAGTTTCCTTTATGGATTGAGAAAATTCTCTTCTTAAGCAAAATAAACAATTTAACCCCCCCTTGGATTACCTGGAAAATCCATAATCACAAAGCTGAAAACAGGGCTGTTTTTCTGAGCTCATGAAAAGTTGACTTTACACTACACTACAAACATACAGTATGTTGATCTTATAGAATATGATGCATTGCTGTAGATTAAACTACACAACAGTATATAAAGTAGTTAACATTAGCTCAACCTTGAACAATTATAGCATATTAATCCAAAAACATCATATATAATAGTAAAACACTGAGAGGGACCATTTTCCAGCAGAATAAGTACTTTGACTTTTGATACTTGCTGATAATACTTTTACTTAAGTAAGGTTTTGAATGCAGGACTTTTACTTGTAGTGGAGTATTTTCATACTGTGGTATTAGTACTCTGAATACTTCCTCCGTCACTGCAGAGGAGAGGAATTTGGTGCCAATTAGCCCTTTTTCAGAAGCTCTCTGCTGCATCATCAAAGAGCAGGGTCACCTTGGGTGAGGAGAGGAGAGGAGAGGAGAGGAGAGGAGGAGAAAATAGAAACGAGAGCAGAGTGCTCGTCATCAGAGCAGAACGTGACCTGAGGCCTGGACACAGATTGAAGCCTCTCTCTGTCTCTCCCCCCTGCTGTCTGTGCTTCTCAGCCTTTTAGCCAGATTACCTCCGTGAAACAAAGCGGTTGTGTCGACAGTTTTGTGCCTGTGGAAGAAATTCATCATTTCTCACAAGTGTAAAAGCTGAAGACCATGCAGATCTCCATCTGTGTGCGTCTGATAGTCTTACATAATCAGCAGACAATAGCCTAAAGTTAAAAAAATAAATTAACTGATACTCCTGTCATACAACACAGTAACAAAGCAGAAAACATCTTATCAAATCTTCCATATTTGGGTCATAAATCACTTCCTGCTGAAGCATTATAGAAGACAGTGTGGCAGTACTTCCTCCAGGGATATCCTTTGTGTGTTTATGGCCACAGGATATTTGTACCAGTTCTGGCTCCATGCCTGTTCCAAATATAGCATTAAACATAGTACATTTATAGAAATAGTGAATTGTAAGGACATTTAGTCTTCTTTATTGGCCATTAGTTCATCATAAAGTAACCTGTAATGACAAAAGAAAATATGTTTAAATCTGATTACAGTGGTGTTTGAAAGTTTACTTTAGATAATCGGGATATCTTCTCTGTTTTCAATTCTATTCTATAGAGCCATTGTTTTTAAATGATAATAGAGAGCGTGGGCAGGCAGCTCACATTGCTATGGTGACAAAACCACAGCAGGAGGTAAGAAAGGCAAAAGAGTAGGAATCATGTTTGAAATAAAAGCGCAGACATGGAGATAAAGAGGCTCACAACATGGCATAGAGAAAGAGCCTCTCATATCATCTCTAATGGAGGTGTAATGTTGTAGAGGAAATGTCAGCAGCTCAATGGTATCTACAACAAACACTTGAGCTGAAGGGCCTTGGTATGGTAGAGGCCTGCTGAGAGTTAGATGAGAAGATTGATACCACTGTCATGTTTGTACGCTAGATAAGAAGATACAGCCAGCAGCTGGTTAGCTTAGCTTAGCACAAACACTGGAAACGGGGGAAAAGAGCTAGCCTGGCTCTCTCCAAAGGTAACCCGTTATATCTTTTTTGTTTAGTTTGGACAACAACTGAAGTATAAAAACAACACGTCATGGTTTTACCAGTGGTTATGCAGAACCAGAATATTTCCTGCCAGCACACATTTCCTGGGGTCATGACGTCACCATGAGGGTGCCAGGCAAGTTACTGCATCCGTCCAAATAATAGTCTTGGACAAAGCTAAGCTAACCGACTGAACTCATTTAAGTCTCGGCAAGAAAGCAAATAAGCGAATAATAATTCCCAATAAAACTAATGCTGTGTGTACAGTACATACTTAAGTGTGAAATGTTCTTGTTTATCTCTTTGGTTTATCTCTTTACTTTTTAGTCATCATTAGTCCCAGTAAAATGCTTAATAAGCCAACAGAACTAACTGTCTTTTTTCTGTAATTTCAGTGTTAAAGCTGACCTGTTTTACCTGCTGTGTCTCATATCTGGTACAAGCTCACTCTTCCTCATTCTCTCTCTCTTTTTCCCTCTATTAGGGCTGCAGCCTGACCCGGCTAGCTGTTGCTAAGTTTATCTCTGTGCCAATCTGTGCCCCAGAGGCATGCAGAGGCAACCCAGAAAAGACAGAGTGCACTGTCAGTTAGAATAACCAGGGGAGGGAGGAGGGGATGAAAACTCATGATGGCCTGCTCTGTTTTACACGAGCTACGAGCTGCAGTCTACTGCAGAACAAGGGACCGCACATGGGCGAGTGGTTTTGTGAGCGCGTGGGCGTGTGTGATGGTTAAGCGTGACAAACCATTTGCATCATGTAACAGTAGCATCAAAATATTAGCTGCAAATGATGGCAGGATGCTTTTTAATCATTAGAAATTAGCTCAGTGCCCTGTTCCCAGTGACCTTTCTGCTGCTGTTTGCCTTGCAAAGCTCTGGAACTGACTCAGCCACTTAATAATTAACACCAACCCCCCAAACCATTTCATGTGGTCCATGTTAATTACTCCATGGTTACAGAAGCACTGTACTGTGTGAATGTCTGGTTGATCAGCATACTAGGTTTGCAGTCAGCCATGCTAAAGCTAGCTCTGTAGGTAAAATGCAAAAACAGGTTACAATCTTTCATTCGTTGTCATGGAAACTTCTCCACAATGAGACTTGACATGTGGTTTGCACAAGAAAACAAACATGACCTAAAATAAACATGTACGTTAGCGACCTCAGAGAACACCAGGAAGCCAGAGTATTTATGGTCCAGAACAGCACAGCAAATGCACTATACTGTTTTAACTGGCGCAGTTGATATATTGATCCAAAATTAGGCATGCTTGTGAATAATTGAGTTTGTGACCTCTATGCAGTGAGCAGACATCATCACTCTGGGTCAGGAGACAAACAACCCGCTGCACTGGAAAAGCCCCTCTGGCCACGACTGGGAGACCTCAGCCCTGCTGGTGGTGTGCTGTATTGGGCGGAGCTGAGAGCTTGATATGATGTAGTGGCTCACAGATAGGGGACCTTTGGCTGAGGCCTTAGATGTAATACTGCACTGTAGCAGGGTGTTGCTCTTTGTTTTTTTTCTTTTTTACCTTTGACTTAGTTTTGAAAAGGGATTGTGCAACATGTCCCTTCTTATTACATGATTACATGATGAATCCTTTGTTTTGCCTTTTTTATCACAGCCAATGATATGGCTGTAAAAAAGGCAAAACAAAGGGTTCAAATCATACTAGTTTGAAGGTTATCCCCTCTTTGGTTGGATGCCAAGATGCTCCACAGAATGATTTAGAGAGCCTTTGGTGAAACTTTTGAATTACATAATACTTGTTGGTTTCCTGAGATAGGTTTCAGTTTATATTTATTTCTTCTATCTGGGCCGTTTTCAGGTGCATCACTTATGGTCAGCCATTTCTTTATTAATAGTCTATTGTATTAAATACATTATTTTATTTAGTGACGAGACGGGCTCCTGAGCTACACCAGTGTCCTCTTGGAATATGTGTTAGTTTGTGTTACTACTGCTGTGGTCTTTCATGTGTTGTCTGCTGTGACATGTCTGACTTGTGTCTCTTGTGTTATTTGTCACTGTGCATGGGCGACCAAACTGGTTTCCCCTCTGCTACATGATATAGTTATCTTATTTAATGTAATCTAATCTAAGGGCTATCATGATCACCTACTCATTTGTTAATTACCAAAACAAATATCTTTTTCTGAATTGTTTTCTAAAGGCCTCACAGTCGTACATAAATGTATCTATAAAATCACATTGCCATTATTCATCTTTGATTTAGCAGCAGGAGCTTTCTCATTGGGCATGTTGAAGCACAGACCGGGCAGTGTCTATTTGCCTACTGGCCTAGTGGTTGAGCCCTGCCCTATGATGACTCATAAAATACTAAAGACAACAAAAAAAAAGAGGACTTCCGTACAGGCTTCTGCACTTTACAATCATGCCCATCTCTTGGTCAAACTGCTATTTTGTTTGTCACAAGCAAAACCCTGCACTAATTAGTCATAAGCTGCTCATCTGCGCTGCAGCCACACAGGGAACACGCACGGTCACAGAGCATGACTGTGAGGGATACAGCAGCATGCCACTCACCTCACCTCTGAGTAAACCACAGGGAGTGGCCGTATCATAAAATCAGCTTTAGTACCTTTCCATTTCAGTTAACCTCACCACAGAGGAGGAAGGGAGTGGCTTGTGAGAAAGCCGGGCTACATGCTTGAGCAATGGGTAGTTTTATTGTCTGAGAATAATCACATATACCTCATTATAATATCAACCTGAAGGACCATACCAGTGTGTTAAATTTTAGTTCCTTAACTATGTATACTACTATACTATTTTTATATTTTTGAAGCATTTCTCTTATGATTCCAGGCATCTATTGTTTTCGATTTATTTGGTTTTACAGTACTAAAATAAATTAACAGACTCATAAAACTTGCCTGAGTCATGTAATCTATCACAGTGAACAACAAGTCATTAATATTTTTGTCAAAGTTACCTTATTGTTGTGAGGTAACACAGTGCAAATAATCTGTATCGATCTGTGCTTCAACTGCATTATTATGCAACTAATAATGTAACATTGACAAAAATTCATCCAGACACAATGTTTATTGTTATGAATTAGAAAACTTAAGCAAGTTTCAAGAATCCATTGTACAGAAATGAATCTATACCAATGGATGACAGATGAAATGCACCACTAAGCAGAGCTTGCTGAATAGTTGTAATGTAAAATATAGGTATTTGTAGTAAATGTGCTACAAAAAAACCACTGGTATGATCATTTAAGAACAAAAACACATATTCCTGGTTAGTTACTGTAAGGAAATGCAGAACCAGATCACTCCAGGTATTTAAACATATGACAAATGTGTACAGAAAATGCTTTTATGCACAGGCTCTGCTTCCTGCCAGCATTACAAAATGCACTCCCACCAGCACACCGACGCTACTCCCCTCAGGAGACACATGTCCTTATCATGTGCACTTCCTGGGAGAAAGCATTCACTCACTTTTTATGGTCTCCTCTAGCTTCATTCTTGGCTGCATTCCTGCGCAGAGCTGGCTGCATCTCATCTCTGCAGGTTGACACAGGAGCCCATCAGCCCTCCTGTCTGATCTCCCATACACACAGAGTGTTGGTATTTGGGTGTGTACCTGGCAAACACAGAGCAACGATGCTTACTACACAGATAAAGGGGTGTGTTTATAGAGAAAGGGGGGTACGTTGTATGTAAGCCAGCAGCACAAAGCAAAAATATATTGAGAAGGGAATGAAACAATGTGATGGAGACAGATGGCAAATGAGAGAGAAACAGCAGCACTTCAGCCTACTCCTATCACTGTTTCATTTGGCTGAGTCTCTGGTACTGTAGCACCCTGGGTGGGAGTATTGGAAGCCCACTTGTTGTGTAACACCTTTTCCCTCCTCCACACTATCTCCAAACTCTGCTACAACAAGGTTGAATCACAACAGCTTTCATTTTTTTCATCAAGAGTGTTTCGTTTTTCTATGCCGTTGTCAAGCTCCCCCATCTCCCCTCTTCCCCCTTAATTCACTGTAAAAAATGAATCATCAGTCAATCAGTTAGACTAATAGGTCAACCTGGGTTAGCAATCAATTTACTCCTAACTCTAAGAAGTTATTTAAATCAAAGTGTTGTATTTGCCAAGCTGTACAACACAGTGTGAAGAGCATATAGTCTTTCTCTGTGGTTGGTCAAGCCAACAGGATCTAGCTAACAATGCTAACACGGGCTCTTCTCTTTGATGCTGAGTAATGAGCTCACAAGCAGGCCCAGCTAGCATGAGCAGCCTTGTTAAGCTAAGGCTTAAAAACCACATAAGTTTAACAAGTTTAATTACTGTGTCCATGTGCTGTGTTTATTTACAGCAGCAGCCTCGAGTTGGTTGATTAAGAATAACGTTGGCTCTGTTGTTGCTCTAGCTAACGGGAGCTAACTGGTTAAATTTGGTAGTAGTTGTTGAGCTAGCTTAAGAGAAGCATGGGGATATTGGCTGATAGGTGAGCGGGCAGTGACAACACCACTGTCATGAAAAGTGACATTATGAAATAAAACTTGACATGAATAATTATTTCTTCAATTATTTTACAAATTATCGGTTCATTTATATATTTTACACAATTTATTGATATTATTATTTATTTATTTATTTATTTATTCATTATATTGAACATCTTGGGGTTCCATACTAATGGGCAATAACAAAATCAGGGGAAGTATCTTTAAAAAGGCTACATTTGATTTATGCACTTGCAAACATACCTTGAGAAAATTAGCATCACTTATGGATAGTGCACATTTTAATATGTATACTGGTTGCTTTGTAAAATAAGCTAGCCTGTTACTTCACTAGCTAAGCTCTTTTCATGCCAGAGTAGGCTACTTTTACTTGATTGGACTGTTTTTTGTACTGATAACATTACTCAGTTCACAACAACATATCTTTTTCAGAGTTTTCTAGCCTGGGTGTTATTTTAGGGCTTATTTATATTCATGTAGAGAATTATTCACTATATCTTCTATTATATCAAACCAAAGTGTTCACAAAATTATCCTTTGGCAAAGTCTAGGAGTCCTCAGTGTTCCACAAAGCTGCTGCACATGAGGCTAATGGCTTACACTGTCATATTGCTAAAGAGCAATAATGCTTCCTGACAAGCCTGATTGATTTTTCTGTGTTGATCTGCTCTTCGTTGACCTCAACAATAGTTCTATAGTGCTGAGTTGGAGATTGGCTTCCCTGCATTTCTAACTTCCAGATTAATGGAGACAGTGATAAAACAGCCTCTGCATCAGCATCTAATGGTAACTTCTAACTCTAACTCTATTCGACATTGACCTCTTACTGTATTGGACCAGGCCAATAACACCGCAGCTGACTTAGCCAGCGTGGCTGTGAGACTGATTACACCACATAAATCCTCACTAACTGACTGTTTTCCTAACATTTTATTCCACTCGAGCAGCAAAACCCAAAAGTATTTGTTGTAATGATAACCTTAATCGTTTTACATCCTATATTTCTCATCTGTCTTTCACTTTCTCTCAAGCCCCTACTCATTTCTTCTCTCTGCCCCTTCAGCTGTTTTCTGGCTCACATGGAGCAGCCTGACGGAGAAGCACAAAATCTTGCCAGAGTGTGCCTCGCTCAGGGCTCCTCTGCAGCCAACTGCTACTCCACTCTGCAGCGAGGTGGAATGATGCTTGGCAGCCGCAGCTTTGAGGCTGGAAGTGCTGCAGCATGTTGTACGTGCGTGCATGTATGTGTGTACAGGAGTGTGCTGGGGGAGAGATGGTGCATAGACACATTAAGTTAGATGCTTTGTCCACGCTTGTTAAAAGAACAGGACGTGGAGAGTGAATGTAATGGAGAAAACAGGCACAGCTCTGAACAAGCAGTATGGGTTTCTGCCAGTGATGAGCCAGTGCATATGTATGTCTGAACATGTTTGACCGTCGAGCATCCCTGGAAAGGCTGAGTCAGACGAGAAACACAGAGTGAGTGAAAAGAGAGATGGGAGGGAGAGCTGGTACTGAGCAGACTCCATACATTATGAAAGCAGAGTAGGTGGGAAAGGGAAAGGAGGCAAACACCACAGAGTACACTGTCTGAGAGGTACTGCATCTTGATAAACCTCAATAAACCTTTCAAAAATCTTTGCAGAGGAACCATAGTAAAGGTTTTCGGTCCCATTCCTCCAAAGCACAGAATTCAGCATTAAAAACAGAAAGACAAATCTGCAAAAAATGAATTTCAACAAAATCCACATCAAATATTGAAAATAGTATCTCAGAAGCAGCTTAGATAAGAGTCAAAATGATTGTACCAGTATGTATGCAAGGTGGAGTCTTATGTGTGCACTGCATTTAGCCATTGGATCACTTGCATATATTATTTGCAAAAAGTCTTTGCTCTGCAGCCAGAATCTCTATTCTAAATTTTTTTATCAAATGTCCTTTCCAAATATTTTTTCCCCAAGTCATTTTCAAAGCAATAACTTTAGTATGTCAATCAGTGAGGATAGCATGTGTCAAAGTACAGAAGACTTCCTATTGTCAACAACCATGGTGACAAATCTGTCAGTCGTTGCAACAATCCCACAACAATCTAAATATAAACTGCAGAGGTCATTGGTGTTAGCTAAAATAGAAATGTTTGGGTTTTAACCTGAAGTCACGTTTGCTCTGCGTCTTCCTTTGTCAACAGTACAGCAGAATTACAGTAAATGTTGTCTGGATAACATGTAGAAACATTGGTTTGTCAAGAAAAACATTCACTACTGAATAATATGAAAGTCCTCCCTACCCTTTTACGATTACTCATCCGTCATCCGTCTCCGAGAGGAGAGGAGAGGAGAGGAGAGGAGAGGAGAGGAGAGGAGAGGAGAAGTGAATATAATTCAGCTGACTTTGATGAAGGTCATACTATACAGTGATGGCTGCAGTAAGAATGTCCTATTTGACAGAAAGGCCGACTTGTATATAAGCGCACACAGACACACACACACACACACACACACACACACACATACACACACACACACACTCACACTGATGTTGTGAATCTCTACAGCGATGTGTACTTAGTGAGTACAGGTGATGTATTATTCATACAAGCAGTCAAAGAATGAGAGAGTGAATGCAACATGCATACCAAGCTAACTAATGCACACACACACAGCAGTTTATGCAGCACATTTATCACATAGGCCTTAGCACATAACATCTGTTTAAAGAGCAGTGGATGCAAATGTGCAGAAGCAGATTTCCAGTGTGAGTACAGTACAGATAAGTAGAGGGGCAGCTCAGCGCCACTATGCCAGCTACAAAGAAAAAGCACATTGACATTACTGAAATGCAGGAGGAGAGTCTAAATCCTACTTGATAATTCAGTGACATTCTCTGTTGGATTTAATTAGAGCCTAGACCCTTTTGAAATCCTGGTGTGTGCTTGCATCTGTGTGTGAGACAGTGTATGGGAGAGTGAAAGAAAGTGTTTTAATTACCTCTAATTAGAGCTGAGAGATGGGCTGTAAAATGGAGCACAGAGGCATAATTGCCATGAGACGACCTCCCACCACTGCACGGTGTGGAGTGAAGACCACCTTCTCCTCTTACAGTCAGTCATTTAGCAGTCACAATCCACTGAATAAACATAATGAGGTTTACAATAGTCAGGAAAACAAGCATTCACACCTACATTTGTCACCTAATTCATCCATACTTCATATTCTAATAGTTTCTGCATGACAGAATGAATTAAGCAAATTATTGTTAAAAACAGACTATTAA